>JABUQX010026853.1:5000-15933 GCA_015478945.1 Trachelipus rathkii
TATTAGTGTCGACGGAAACAGTATCGTTGAACTGAGACTGTTAAGCCTGGGTATTTATTAACAGTGTGAATGAAGTTCCTGTTTTCACCAGTCTGAAGGGTGCTTGAATTTTCGCTATTGCTGTTAGATGTCTGAAGGCATGTTTAAGAGAGTATTCTTCTTTCCGGGTTCACCAATTATGAAGTCGCGGAGTTATTGTTTAGATGCCTTTGTACTGCTCCTCAACTTCAAAGGTAGTTGTTGTACTTCGTATCTGTCCTCTTCTTAGATTTTTTTTCCATCTTTTTCGTTTTCGACTTTCTTATCTGAGACAAACATCTTGTTTAATTTAATTTTGTATTTGGTTTTAAGGTTAAACGACTTGTTTTGTGGAATTTGTTATCCTATTTACTAGACATTGCATTGCAATATATATAACACTTTCTCTGCAAACGATAACAGTGAAGTTTATTTAAAAAAAAATGATATATGTAAAAATATCTTGTTGTAGTTCATGTCTGTTGGGGAAAATTATTTTTTTTTGGATATGACAAAGAAAATTACATAATAAGACATAAAATAAATATTATAAATTATAAAAGCTATACCATAGTTATTTTTTCCTATTTCTTTTTTTAAACACTCTTTATGTTAAACCTATCGTTGTTTATATATATATATATATATATATATATATATATATATATAGGGTATATTTATATATATATATAAATATATATATATATATATATATATATATATATATATATATATATATATATATATATATATATATATATATATATATATATATATATATATTATTATTATTATTATTATTATTATTGTACAAACACTTTTGTCCCGCTTGAGCGGGGTAGTGGTGCGTACAGCCTCCCTCATTCACACCCCCCCTCATCTCGCCTCACCCACTTCCTCCACCCCCTCTATCCCCAAATTTGGAGAGCAGTGTGAAGATCTTCCCTCCTCCAAGATCTCCTTTGTGTCCATCCGCAAGCATCCACCTCCTTCTTGGTCTCCCCTTCCTCTCCTTCCTATCCCCTCCGCCTCCCAACTCTTCTCTTACCACTCTTGCTCCTCCATTCTCACCAAATGCCCATACCATCTTAACATTCCTTTCTCCGCTCTTCCCACCGACCCATTCCTCCAATCACATCTCTCCCTCACCACCCTATTCCTAATCCTCTCCCTTCTGCTAACCCCACAAACTGCTCTCAACCCTTCATCTCAAATACTTCCAACTTTTTTCCTAGACCTGGCATTCAACCCCCCACGTTTCACACCCATACAATCACACCGCTGGTACACAAATTGTTTCAAACATACTTATCTTAACTTTTTGTGACAGATCCCCCTTTTCCATATTCCCTTTCTCTCTCAGACCACTCAAAAGCCCTCATTCTTTCGCCTATTCTATGTTCCCATCTCCTCCTTCATCCTCCTCCCCTTACCCAACTCCATCCCTAAATATCAAAAAATCTTTATTTACTTCTTCCAATACTACCTCCCTACTCTAACCTCTAACTCCTCCCCCTCCTCTCTTTCTCTCTCTCTCTCTTCTCTCTCTTCCTCCTCAAACACTAACACTTTACTCTTACCTTGATTTATTTTAAGCCCCTTTGTCCACACACATTCTCTCAAACTCCCTAACCAAATACCTCAGCCCGCGTTCTTCGCCACTAGAGCAGTATCATCCGCAAACAGTAACATGTTCACTTCCTTCTATCATTCCCTTTCATCAATTCCACCCCCTCCCCTCTCACCATTTCTCTACATACACTCTCCATAAACAAATTAAATAGCCCACGGTGACATTACACACCCTGCCTCAATCCACACACCAGCACATCGTCCCAAACATCTCACTCTCCCCCTCCTAGCACTCTCACACACATTCTACTGTTCCTATAAAAAGCCCTGATACCTTTCCCTAAATTACCCCCCACCCCATTTTCCCCTCCAACACCTCCACATTTCACCCTATATGCTTTCTCTAAATCTACAAAACATCCATACACTTTCCCTTTCCTCTCAATACTTTTCTCTACAAGCATCTTTAGTGTGAACACTTGGTCCACACACCCCTCTTCCCTCCCTAAACCCTCCTTGTTCTTCCCCCATTCTCCCCTCCGTTAAACCCCTTACTCTCTCAATCAGTATTCTTCCGTACACTTTCCCCTACCACACTTAGAAGGCAAATACCTCTATAATTTCCATATCATCCCCTTTACAATAATAAACTGAAGCAAACATGCATCTTCTTGTTATTTTCCGTAGAGTGTTCTTATATTAGAAATGGACTTTTGGTAACCGAATGTCCTTATAAATTGAATACACACAGCTGATCACTTGTTTCTACTGATCTTCCTTCGCCTTTTTTTTCCTTTTTATTCACCTTGTGTTTCAACCATGCGCCTATCCATTGCAAGAATAGTTCGATTCGAGAATGGTCTCTTTGTGGACTCTTATTTTTTTTTTGGTATTTCTCCTTATATTAGACATTAATAAAACGATAAAACCTCTTCCTCACCCTAATCTCTCCTCCTATCCAGTCCCCATCTTCTCCTCCTTTAATCCTCTCCCCCAACCCTCCTTCTTTTTTCCTTTTTATTATATATATATATATATATATATATATATATATGTTGTTATATATATATATATATATATATATATATATATATATATATATATATATATATATATATATATATATATATAGTATATATAGTATATATATATATATATATATATATATATATATATATATATATATATATTATTATAGTTAGTATATATATATATATATATATATTTATATATATATATAAGTTACCTATACTTATATATATATATATATATATATATAATCACAATTTGAAATTTTCTCTTATAATCAGGGGACTGGTGAAGAGGAAATTAAATTAGGGTACCTTTCGATTTTTTTTTTTTTTGGGACTAATTATTTGAAGGAAAAATCATTTCACCCGATTCTTCTCCGTCATACGCACACACAGACACACATCTACACACACACACACACACACACACACAAAGTCACTTATTTTATATCATTAATGATATATAGAGTATATATATAGAGAGTATATATATATATATATATATATATATATATATATATATATATATATATATATATATATATATTATATATATATATTTTTATTTATTTTATATAATTTTTTCTCAATCTATTCTATTTCGAGGTTATAGATTTTTTTTTTTTTAAATTTTGGTATTTCAAGAATTTTCTTCCATTATAAAGAAAAAAAAAAGCAAAAAATTAAAGATACATATTTATATCCTAACATGAATTTTACTTTTAAAATTTTTTTTTAAATATTTCAAAAATAATTATATTAACGTTTCTTACCTTTAATCAGACAGTTTATTAGGGATAATAGTTTGTTAGCTTCATTCTAAGCTTCCATATTTTCCAGTCATTTCTGCTGAGGTCAGTTGTTTCAATTGTTTATCTTTATTAGCTTCAAATAAGTATTTATAAATAATCACAAGTAGGCAGAATAGCAGATGATATGCTATAATAAAATGAGATCCCCAAGGAAAGCCAAATATTTCAAACATGTATCCTCCTATCAGTGGACCTATGAGCCCTCCTGCAGCTATTGAAGATGTATATATAATGGAGACAAGTCCAGACGTTTGAATATTATGGGGAAGGCCTGATAAGTAAATACCTTTATTTAAAATGGAAAACCCGGAAACTTGTTCGCCTCCAAGACCGAATCCATGAATGCATAATCCAAAGGTACATGTATAAAGGTTCAAATCAAAAGGAAAGTAAGGTGCAGGACCAACTATTAAAAGACCAGCTACTATCATGAGCGCAGAAAGAAAGCTTGTAGTTAGAGAATTATCGTACTTTTCACATATAAAGCTCCAGAATAAAGAGGAAAATGTGTAAGCAATTCCGTTACACATAAAAACTAATCCAACTTGAACTGGAGAGAGATTTAAACTTTTAACATGGGGTTCAAGAATTGTAACAATGAATGCACCGCTGAGAACAGATCCTAGCACACTAAAGACTCCAAGAATTACAGAAGGCTGACGAAGAAGTTTCAAAATTTGCTTTCCTGATTTTTCTTCATTTTTGGGATAATTTTTAGGTAAAAAAATAACTACAAAGGCATTGCATAAAATAAGTGATCCTATTATTACAAAAGGAAGGTAAAATCCTCCCAGCTCATATAAAGCTCCTCCAGCTACAGGACCTATCAGACATCCAGCTGAGAAAAATGTTTGAACGATTGCGAAAGCTATTTCAACATTTTCAGAAAATTCACACGAAATTATAGCTATTCCCGCATTCCGAACCAGTCCGCAGCCCAGTCCTTCAGCTATGCGTATTACAACGGATACTGATAGGAATTGAATCTTACCATCAAGTTTATCAGCAAACCCGAACATAATAGTCGTACTTCCAATGATTATAAGGCCTGAAAGACTCACTTTTACAACGCCATATCTGTTAATCATTACAGCACTCAAAGGACTGGCAATAAATAGAGCTATACAAAATACACTGAAAACTATTCCATACTGGGAAGGAGTTACTCCTTTACTTTCAGCTACCATAGGGTAAAATGGTCCTTGGAGTGAATAACAAAAAGCACTTAAAATATTTATAACACTGTAAACAAAAAGAATTAACCATTGTTTCTTTGAATATTTAGCTATCATTGCTGCTTATATGAACTGTTCAAAGTCTTAACACTAACCTTTGGTAGTTAACTGTACAATCTAAACCACACTTGAACAATATTCTCTGTTCCACCTTAAAATTCAATATGTTAATTGGATCAACATTGTCTGAACACATTTTATCGATAACTATTTCCTCGTATATATAATAATATATATATTGATAAATTTGATATGTTAACAAATAGATTTCATGAAATATTATACAATTTATTTCCCTCTCTTATATTCATAATACTTGTATCACTATGCAGTATAATTAAATTATTTTCTTAAATTAATTATATAATATATACCTATATATATATTATATATATATATATATATTATATAAGTAACAATAATTAATTTCGTAATTTTTATAATTCTACCAATCTTAATATTATTAATATTTTATCATACTTATTTCATCTTACTTTTACAACTTAGCCTATTTGGAAGTTTAGGAATGTTCCCAGGTCTAACCACAATATTTTATTCTCGTGTACCCCACCAATCCTCCCGATAGCAGCCGTACTCCAAGACGTCGTACCATCTGAACCGCGAGTCTATACAATAAATAAAATAATATTAAAAATGTTTCCAAAATCGAAATCATATAAGCCCAAAATGTTTAATAAACAAGTCTTTTTTTTTAAATATTTAAAACAATTTAAAATATATAAGGAATACAACAAAACATATATATACTATTTTTCTTTTTTTCGTATTTCTCAGAGTGGTCAAGTATGTATTTTATATTATAAATATGACCTAAAAAGTAAAAATGCCGCAATCTTTGTTACTAAAAGCATTATTTGCACTGACCTTAATAACTGAATAAGCATTTTATCAACTGATCATTCTTTAGTACTGTCATATTACAGTATTGTCATGTATTGGATAACTTCTTGAGACACTATTTGACTCATATTCGATATTATTAGCGCCATTATATAGCCAAAAGACATTTTAACTAAGCACCTGCATAACTAATGATCAAAGTTTACGGGCCCTCAATAAAGCATTTTTACTGGCTTACAATAAAAGCGGATTGAAAGTTTGCTTTTGAACTCTTAAACATTTTTAAAACTTACTAAAGAAACTTAAATGAAACTTTCTCATGAAACGTCTAAACAAATCTCTTAATTAATAGTCTTTACGTTTCTCATACTTTAATTTGCTTTAGATTATTATTTAATCGAAGTATTTTGTTTTAATATTTTTTTTCTCTCTCTCTCTCTCTTCTCTCTCTCTCTCTTCGATCTCTCTCCTCTATACTTCTCTTATTGTATAGTCTCTCTCTCTTCTTCTACTTCTGCTTTTTCTTCTTCTTCTTCTCATATATCTCTCCGATCCTCTCTCCTCTCCTTTCTCTCATCTCTCTCTCTCTCGTATGCATTGTGACTCTCAATTTTCTGTTTGAATAACCCTGTCTAGTTTTATATATTTTTCGCTTCTCTTTTTCTTAAACAGAAAAGTTAATTTTTTTTTATTTCTATTTTCAAATTCATTATTTATATTTTGAACAATTTTTTCCTTTTATCGTGGCTGCTCATAAGGCTTAAGTTTTCACGCTATTAAATAGAGATTAGAGCCTTAACGACGTCTCTTTATTATTCTCAAATCTTTTAAACAAATTTAGTGTTTTATATCTCTACTTTATTTGTGCTTTTCTCTTTTTTTTCCTTTTTTTTTTGGGGGGGGGGGGAGTGTGAAGGCGGTGGATGCCAGGAATAGGAGGTCAAGGGGAGGTGACTTGCGATTTGGTGGGGTTGGACTCATTTTTTTCTAATAAGATTTTTTATTACCGTTGTTATTTTAAGTTTTTTTTCTTTAAAGCAAAAAATACGCGGAAAATATTTTTCCGGTATTAATGAAAACATATGAATTGTTTACCTTTAGTTTATATATAATATATATATCTATATATATTATAATATTATAGAGACTAATAGTATATATTATATATATATAACTATATAGTATAATATAATAGATTATATATATAAATATATATCACATTATATATAATATATATAAATATACTATATATATATAATATAATTATATAGTTATAATTATAGTATATATAATAGATAATATAATCACTATATATAATATATAATTATATATATAATATAATATATAATAATATATATTAATATATAGTATATATATATGATAGATATAAAAAAAATATAGTTTTATTATTAAGCATAATAATATATAAATATATATATATATATAATAGCTAAATATATTTAATATATATATATAGTATATAAATAGTATAATAATATAAATATATTATTCTCTAGTATATATAGTATATATATATATAATATATATATTTATATATATAGCTAGTATAGTATACTTTACATATATTCTTAGTTTTTTTTTTTTATTGATAGTCATCGTAAACCCTGATGGCACCAAAGGGATCAATTTTATTTAAGATGGTACAATTAATAATGTATTTTCTTTTTAATTGCTTCAAGAAAGACTGTCTAACACGATGATTGCTGAGTGGTTCATACTGAAGAATAATTAAAAAGACTACATAATATTTCGCCTAGGATAAATAAATAACGCCTAGGCATCTTCAGATGATTTTATCAGAAGTGTCTAAACCCTACAAATAGCAATGGTACATAGAATCTGCACTAAAGATGCTTAGATCGTTGCTGTTAATTACATCCCTTCATATCCGCGAGGTGATGAATAAAAGAAAGTATCAGTGAAATTTGAAACGTTGAGATCTACATTTACTTCAACCTGGAATCCTACTAAAATTATTTGTATTATAAATATATTAATAAGATTCACACTATTGTTCCTTTGTTCTGAATATGAATTGAATTGTATTTAAGACATGTATGCAGATGAAATATTAATTGTCCTGATGTCCCTCTGAAGATCTATGGGCTGTTAATAGGCTGAGTTCTGGTCATGTCTTCATATTAAATTCATTAACTGTCTGTTGATGTTATATCTGTCTAGCGAGGTCGATGTCTCACCGTTATGTACAAGCTGGCGGGACATCCGAAGAGCGAGGTGGAATTTTAAAATGTCATTGAGTTTTGCTGAGGTTATTAGCTGTTTAGGGATTTAAATATTCGTTTAAGGGGGATTGTGTCATTTCGTGAAAAATTGAATGTATTGACAGGTAAAAATTTTCAAAGATATTAGATGTTAATTCTCTGTTTGGATGGCATTTATAAAAAAGAAAGAATGGTCATGCTAGGCGGGGTTACTATTATAGTTATTTTTTCTTTCCATTGGTAAATGATATATTATTTAAAGGTTTTGGAGATATCTTTCAATTTAGTAAATAGATGGAGAAAAGAATTGTGTCTCAGATAATAACTTAGGAGGAGAACGCTCTAAGATATATATATAATTTTGTTTAGGGAAACTATTACTTGGTGTATGTGTGTGAGATGTGTAACGAAAAATCCAATGTAGTATTCATGTTAGAACAGGTAGAAGTTGGTCTATGTTCTATAGAACTGTGAAAAGCCAAGATGAGGAATTAATTTTTCCAGAAAACTAGAGGAATATGAGAAAAAGGGATTAGTAATATGTGTAGTAACTAGTAAGTGTACATAAAATCACTAATCATGGAAATAAAAGGTATTATTATATGTAATTACATAATTCTTACACAAGCTACGTATTTATTATCTATTTAGCATTTGTGTCTTATTTTCTCTTCTCATTAAAGGTTTATCTGCTATTGATTTGCTAAATTAGATTTAAATATTAAATTTAGAAATTGCAATGTTCTGCCTTGATTTACAGTTACTTGAATACAATTTTTATTTGTCACTTCATAACTTTTATTTGGGCTATTTCTTGTTGTTTTGGTTTCTCTCAGTCTACTGGCGACAAACATCGAAAAAGAAAAAAATTCTAAAAATAATGATTCGACTGAATTAACTGATCTTGAAATTAAACAACTTATTATTTTATATAAATTCGAAAACATCTGATGGTAACAATTACGAGATTTCGTCCTCATGTGGAGAGACCTCTTCGGGTAAGTGGTTAATCAAACTTAGAAAGTCAATGATTGAGATTTTTGAAATAAAAAAATTTTGAAGTTCGTTTGGTTTTTTACTATTATTTTTTATAGATAGTGTGTTTCTTCATTATGTTCAACTGTATCAAATCTATTTTAGCTTCACTATATTGTCTATTCTATTATAATTGTCCCAATTCCTTATACAAAATATAGTCTGACGATCGGTTGTTCTAAAGCGTTTAATATAAGCTATGTAGCTATATTGTATTCAATAGAATCGATTGTAGTTTAGTTCTATGTAAAGTGAGAGCAGAATTTATATAATTGGGGTTAAGAATCATATTTGTTGCGGTCGACCTTCGAGTAAAATCTTTGATTTCGGACAGTGAAACCAAAAATATGTTTACATTGGCAGTCCCGACAAAAGGTATTGGAGTCATAGCCATTCTGTGACGTATGCTAGGTTTTTGATTTTAGGCGGTGAGAAGGCTCTTTTATAATGGAAAAGAGTATTTGATTGTTAAAATTAGATGTGTTTTCAGGTAAATAGAAAGGTTTTTAGATGACCTTGTTGGGTGAGCGCGTATGGCAGATAATCCTTAGGGGTCTAGGGGTTATTACTTTATGAGTAAATCTTACGTTTGGCTTTTTTTAAGGCTGTATTATTGTCGTATGGGATAGTGATATTTATTTTAGTTTTTTGAATGTATGTTTTAACAGGTCAAATTCTATTTTTAAGAAAGGGGGAGAGCATATACGAGTCGCGCAACGAAGGTAACAGGAAGAGGAAAAGGTTCGTTAGGCTATTTGTTGTATATGTGAGGGGTTGATTTTTAAAACCAGTGTGTGTGAGTATGGCGAAGGGGAAGGGGGGAGGCGGGACTGTATATATATATATAAGAGAGAATGAGTTAGTTATTGTGGAGTTATTCGCACGCTGCGAGTTTAAAGAGGTGTCCAACAAAGAGGGGAGTTTGTTATATGTGTGCTTCTATCAAGAGAGGGTCGAATTTTATTCATTTAATTTGATTGATGGCTCGTCTATTGGAATAGCAATTTGTCCAAAATAATCGTAATGGGTTAATTTGTGTTGATGGATTGGGCCGGAAGACGTTCATCGTACGAATCTGTAGCCATGTGATGTGGTTGAGAAGGGGGTGGGGAGGGATGAAGTAGTGCTCCAGAAGCTCCATAAACAAGTTACTCAGAGAATGGGGGAGAAGGGGGATCCCATGCTCAGACTGAGTTTTTGTTTGAAATATTGGGCTTTAAAATGAACCTAGTTAAAGGTTATAGGAGATTAATTTTTTTGAGGAGAGAATGGGTAGGAGTCAGAATGATGTTATTTTTCCTGTATGAATCTTTCTAAGAGGGTTATGGTGAGGGGGACGGGACAGAGGTAAATAATGACTTTACATCAAAACTGAGCAATAATTTGTGGTGATGTTGGGTCAATCATTGTTTAACGCTTTTGAAATTGTAAGTCAACTGGCTATTTAGACATATTTGTAGGGGACCAGGCGGCGATATTATTCCTGAAGAAGTTAAGGTTTTAGCGTTTATCCGCCACCATTATGGATATCGTAATCAGGTTGGTGGTTGAAGTGTTATGAGATTATGGGGGCGGAGGGGTTGTTCTGTTATGGGGAAGTCGTTTGGAAACTATCTTCAGAACTACAACAGACCGTGATGAGAATGGATGTGCATCATAGGTGGAGTATCAGTATTAAAGGTAATAGCGCATTAACTATGGAAGACATAAGCTTTCGGCGTAAGATTGGGTAGATAAAGAGAATAGTTTTCTTTTACAAGATGTCTGTTAGTTGAAGAGGCTTAGATTGGGAATCGTGTTTTTTATAGAGGAATTATTTTTTGTGAGGTATTGTGTCACGGGAGTTAGAGACTGTTTGTTCTATTTTCGATAAGCAGTCACTGGCTCACATTCTTATTTATCTAAAATAAATGACTTTCAGCTTTATCTTAGAAATTATATATCTTAAGATATCTTATGATGCCCCTATCACGTCCTCGTGCGATAAACTTTAACTGTTGTCATTGTCTTTTAATGGGATTTGTGAGGTGGCTAAGAATATTCAATTATTTTTTGGAAATTTTATATGCTTATATGTATGTGGAATATTGGCAGTGGCGGCTGGCGTGAGTATAAGCCTTCCAGAA
>JABUQX010026854.1:30000-37500 GCA_015478945.1 Trachelipus rathkii
AATAATATATATAATAATAATAATAATAATATATAATAATAATAATAATAATTAATAATAATAATAATATATAATAATAAATAAATTCGCATGAACAATGCACAAGAAAAAATATTGGAAAATGGTAATAACAATAATAAAATAATAGTATAAAATATAATATTAATAGTAATAATAATCTAATAATAATAATAAATAATTAATAATAATAAATAATAACAAAAGAATAATAATAATATAATAAAAATATAATATAATAATAAAATATAAATATAATAATAATAATGAATAGAATAATAATAATAGATAATAATAATAATTTAATAATAATAATAATAATAATAGATAATAATAATAATAATAATAATAAATAATTATATAATAATCAATAATAAATAATAAAATAATAATAAAATACTAATAATAATAATATAATAATAATATAATAATAAGAATGATAATAATAATAATAATAAGTAATAATAATAATAAATAATTATAATAATAATTAATAATAATAATAATAATAATAATAAATCAATATTATATATTATATTGAATAAAAATAAATTGATAAAAATATAAAAGTAATAATGAATAATAATAATAATAATAATAATAATAAATAATAATGATTCTAGATGAATAATAATAATAATAATAATAATAATAATAATAATAATAATAATAAATAATATAACTAATAATAAAATATAAGAATAATGATCTGGAAGGATAATTTATGCAAATAAATTTGTGTTTTATACGAAAAAAAATGAATAATGAAATGAACTATAAAAAGTTTATTAATATAAAATTAAAAATTTATACATAAAGAAAAAATTAATTTTAATTTTTCTGAAAGTAATTTTCTTTCCTTAAATATATTCCTTTGAAGTTACATTTAAGATTTAAAGTTCGTTTTTATGTTCATTTTATATTAAAATATTTGGATTTCTATTTTCAATTTCCAGCTTCAAAACAAGATGAATATTTTCATTTTTGGAAATTATATTTATTCCTTTAATGGTTATATATGATATATATTAATTTATTTATATATTTATATATATATAATATCTATATATATATATATATATATATATATACCTTATTTTGAAAACATATTGTATAAAAATATATATATATCGATAGAATATATTTATATATATATATATATATAAGATATGTTTATTTATATAATATATAAATATATATATATAATATATATATATATTATATATATATATATATATATATAATATATATATATATATATATATATATATATATTTAAATAGATAGATAGATAGATAAAAAGATAGATAGATAGATAGATAGATAGATAGATAGATAGATAATAGATATATAGATAGATAGATAGATAGATAGATAGATAGATAGATAGATAGATAGATAGATAGATAGATAGATAGATAGATAGATAGATAGATAGATAGTCAGATAGATAGATAAATAAATAGATAGATAGATAGATAGATAGATAGATAGATAGATAGATAGATAGATAGATAGATAGATAGATAGATAGATAGATAGATAGATAGATAGATAGATAAATAGATAGTATTTAATTCTTCATTTCGTAAACATTTTGCAAATACAGGAAAATTAAAATAAAAAAACATAAAAAAAAATTAAAACTAAAAAACAAATGCCTTCCTTTATTAATTTTGCTATACTTTATTTTATATTCTCTGCTTAGAACAAATTTATTCCTTGCTTATAGCTCATCAAGTCATTATAAAATATATAAATTATTCCGCATATTATCGAAAATATACTTCAAAATGTTTTACTAAAATACCGGTTTTAAAAAATATAATATTTTTATTTTAACAAAATAATATGATTTTTCATGTAACCTAAAGACAGTACATGACATATAGTTTAAGAAATGATACAACATTAAAATATTCTAGCAATTACATACTAGTTGATTACTAATCATATTAGAAACTTTTCATATTTTTTACAATGCATTATGAAAACATACTTCAAACTGTTTGTATATTTGGCTACTATTCAACCTATTAATCCAAAAGTTTGCTCCGTAAACAGAAATACAATATGATATTACTAAATGAAACAATATATCTTCATTTATAGAACTAAATATTCTCAATAAAGCGTTAAACATTCGCAAGAATTTGCCCCATGCTCTTTTCATGTCTGACTCTACCTCTAAGTTTTCATTTAAAATAAAACCAAGATATTTAACCTCATTCAAATATTTCAAAAAGTCATGAGATATTTTTAATGGAACTATATCTTTCTTAATTTTCTTAGTTCTTTTACAAAAATTAATAACCCCACTTTTATTGTAATCAATACTTAGACACAGATCCAAAATAGTTTTCAAAGCAATATCTAAAAGTTTTTAAAGACTCTCCACAGAGGAAGCTAGCAAGACTAAATCATCCTCATACATTTCAATATTCGACATAAACATTCGCACTTTATTTCCTATTCTACTCTTCACTATCTTCTTAATAAAATGATTAATGTAAATTTTAAACAACAGTGAAAAAATTTCACTAGCTCACACACCATTTCTTAGGCACCATTCATTTGATACACTATTCTTAAATTTAACACATGAATACTGATTATAATAAATACCAACCAAATCATTATACACATTGTTCTGAATATGTATTGTCTAATTTTTTAAATAAGATGTCATGATTACTTTATCAAATGCTTTTGATAAATCCAAAATTTCGGCATTAACAATAGATCCTTTTTTAAGGTAATCAGCAATTGTCACCTTTTAAACAAACAAGGCCGTTTCTGTTGAATCATTAGGTCTAAATCCATGTTGTCTATAGTCCAACGTTATAACATTTTTTCACAAAATTTAAAACTCAATACTCAATCAGCTTTAAGAAAACTAACGACATCATAATGGGTCTATAGTTGCTTGAACCTGTCTAATTTTCGTAATTATCTTTTAGGATCGGAGTTACAGTCCCTCTAAGCAATTATACGGTGATATAATCACGTATTATACATGCATTCACAATATTTTATAATTTAATTGTTCCAAACTTTAAATGATAAAGATTTATTCCACCTGGACCTAGAATAGGTTTCATTTTAATAATTAATTCTCTAATTTATGAAGCATTGAACATTTCGTAAGCTTCTGTCTAGAAACATTCCTATGTAAGTACTAATATTCGATCTCCAAAAATCATCATCAAGAACGCTTCTAAATTTACTCGAGAATTTTTCCGCTACTTCTTTTTTATCTGTTTTTCCATCTATTTTTGGTACAAAGTTTTAAGGAATGTTTTCTTTGCTAATTAGATTACAAAACTATCTTTTTATTATTATTGAAACTATTAATAACTAATTGAACTATCATTTGTTCAACATTATTTTATGCAAACCTAAATTTAGCTCTTTTTTTTACACATATTGTTAAATTCTACACCGTATTATTTCCTCACATTCATTTTCCATTCTTTATATCTTAAGTTTATTTCTTTATGTAGTTTACTTAGATTTTCATTCCTTTCCGGTATACATTTTTTCACTTTTATACAATCCAGAGAAAAATTTTCAGTTGCTATTTGCAACACCTTACAAAAATTTTAAAACCAAACATTTATTAAATCTAAGTGTTTGTGTTTTTGCAGTTATATTTATTACAACAATAAGTAACCTCATTTTTTTAACACAATTATATTTTTCACCGAAACAGTCTATATTAGTAGCATAGACGTTCATTTCTTTGATCATAAGTTTATTCCAGTATATGAATTTAGTATTCCTAATTTCGTTATTAAAGAATTAAATACTTTCACTTACTTCAAAACTACATGACAAAGGAAAGTGATCACTTAAACATAGATTATAAAAAATCTCAACATTAGTAAATATTTATTTTAAACTTCTTGAACAAATCACATGTTCAAGCCACGATGTCGTATTATGAGCAGCAGAAAGAGAAGTAAATAAATTTTTATCTACAATAATTAAACAATTTCTTTTAATACACTCCTTTATTAATTTAACAAAAGTCCAAACAACGAAATCAGTTAAAATCTCACATTATAATTAGAGAATCATTATTAATACTTTTTTACGATTAGATAGACTTTAGACTTTAATTCTTTATTATCGTAAAACAAGTAATTTTTTTAAAAGTAATTAAAAATAAAAATCAAGGCTAAAATACAATAATAATAATGTAGTCATCTCAAAGAATCTTCTCTACTTTATATACAACCAAAATTCTAGGGCTTTTAAGGCATAAAGGATCATGTTTTGTAAAATACTTTTGAACGTTGTATTTTTGATTGTAAATACTTTTTTCGCGTATGATCTCTCGCACCAGTCTACCTCTAATCATAAGGATCGATTCTTATCAATAAATTCACATGGTCTATTAAATAGCTAAAAACTGTGGCATAATTTCATTATAATTGTAATAATGTTTAAACAGCAACATTTCAAGACTATTACAAACCTCATGGTATATCTCGTTGAAATTTTAAGGGTCTTCTTAATCGCATTGTGAAAGCCAGTTTCAAATTGTTTCATCAATTGACTACTGTTAGCTAAGTTAACCCATAAATCTGCTCCATAAAATGGGGTACAATAGGATCTTAGCAAATACAAAATCATTTCGGGATCCAGTGATCTAAATCTACGCAAAATAAGATTAAACTTACCAAAGAATTTGTTTCTTGCTCTTTTAATATCCAAGCTTTCTTCTAAATAATTATTGATATAAAAACCCAAGTATTTAGAATGCGTTGCATATCTTAATGAATCACCTGACAGCTTGAATTTCACTTGATTTTCTTTTATTTTGCCGTTTTTCTTAATGAAATTAACAACCAAACTCTTGTCATGGTTTATATTTAGGCATAAATCAGTTATAACATTTTCTGCTTTATATAGAAGAGTTTGAAGGCCACTAATTGATGGAGCAAGCAATACTAAGTCATCAGCATACATAATAATATTTGACATACGAAATCCTAATCTAGTTCCAATTTTACTTTTAACAATATTCCTTATTAGTTCATCAACATAGATACAGAACAAAAGTGGGGATAATATTCCACCCTGTCTTACACCGTTTTTTACTTGCCAAGTATTGGAAGAACTATTTTTGTGTTTAACATTAACAAATTGATTTTTATAAATACTAATTATAATATTCAAAATACCGGAGGGAATATTCATCTCATTAAGTTTTTTGAATAAGACCTCATGATTGACCTTATCAAACGCTTTGGAAAAGTCCAAAAGATAGATAGATAGATAGATAGATAGATAGATAGATAGATAGATAGATAGATATTTAAGATTGAGAAATTAAAACCTTGTTAATTATAATGGAATTAAGAAGATGGAGAATTATATATGCGTGAATATATGAACTATAGTTTTGCTTTTAAATATATATTTATCTATATATTTATAGATATATAGTATATTAATATAGATATAATTTAAATCTATATATATATAATATAATTAATAAATATAATTATAATAATAATATAAATAAGAATAATATATATTTATAATAATAAATGCTATTTATTAACCATTTAATAATAATAATAATAATAATAATAATAATAATAATAATAATAATAATAATAATAATAAATAATAATAATATAATATATAATAATAATAATACTATAATAATTAAATAAATACAATTCGTAAATAAATTCGTCTCTAGTATTCTTATCATTATAAAAGTGAAATATATATATTATATCATATTATATATATATATTATATATATATATTATATATATATATTATTATATATATATATATTATATATATATATATATATATATATATTCATATTGAAGGAAAGTTTCTCAGATAAGAAATTGTTGACAAATAAACATAAAAAATGCGTTTCCTGTCAATAGGTTTTTCTATTATCTATTTTAACTCGAAATAATTTATATAGTATATATATCTAATATATATATATATATATATAATATATTATAGTATAGTATATATATTTATATATATATATTATATATATATATATATATATACTATATATATATATATATATATATAATATTATATTAATTAGTTTCGTATAATAATCTTTAAATCATGTTATTAATTATTATTATTATTATTTATTATCTATTATTATTATTATTATTATTATTACCTATATTATTATCTATTATTATATTATTATTATTATTCATTATTATTATTATTTTTTATTCTTATTATTATTATTATTATTCATTGTTATTGTATTATTATTATTAGTTATTATATATTATTATTAATGTATTCATTGTTATTATTATTGATTCATTATTAATATAAATATTAAGATTATATAAATCAAATGTGAATATAACTATTTTATTGATGTTTTTATTTATTATTTATTATTATTATATTATTATTATTATTATTATTATTATCAATATTATTGAACTATTATTATTAATATAGTTTGTATTATTTTTATATTGTTTTTATTATATTATTATTATCTTATTTAAATTATTATTATATATTACTTATTATTTATTATTATTATTATTATTATTATTATTATTATTATATGTATTATTATTATTAATTATTAATCATTATTTTATTGATTATTTAGGCATAGTTGAGTTTTATCTCAATCTAGAATTCGATATTTTTTTTTAGAAAGTAATCGATTGTTTTGAATATGAATATGAAGAAACTCTGCCCAATGTTGTGAATAAAAAATTGACAAATTTAGATATATTATTTATTTTATCTTTACTTCGTCATTTTCATATATTATTCCTTTTACTTTCTAAAAATAAGTTAAGGTTATGATACAGTTTGTTGAGTAGAAGAAGATTTTCTGTGTATACTTAACAAAACTTATCATAACCTAAAGGTAATGGGTCCTAACCGAATTTAACGCACAAAAAGTTTCGGTATATTGTTATATTGTTTGATATATGAGAGAGAGTTTGGCAGAGGTGTTTTAGTAATCTAACATGGGGATGAAAGATATTTAAAAAAAAAAAAAAAAAAAAAAAAAAACGATTGTCGGAAAAAATATCGATATTTCTGTCGTAGATTGAGCTAAGCTCAACTATTATTATTATTATTATTATTATTATTATTCATTATTATTATTATTCTTAAGAGACAAAAGTATTATTACGAATATGTAATCTTTATTATTATTATTTTATTTTTCATTATTATTATTATAGTAGTAGTAGTAGTAGTAGTAGTAGTAGTAGTAGTAGTAGTAGTAGTAGTAGTAGTAGTAGTAGTAGTAGTTTAAGCATTTACAAAGTTTGCGGTTTTTCAATTTTTTTTCTTCAAATATTGATAAAAAAAATTAAGCAAAAATTAATAAATATTAAAATTAAGGCGAAGAACTTTGTGCGTGCATACATACGTAGCATATCATACATATCATACATACATACATACATACATACATACATACATACATACATA
>JABUQX010026854.1:50000-52500 GCA_015478945.1 Trachelipus rathkii
TCTTTACCCCTCTTCTACTGCTCTCATTCCCTCTTACTCTTCCCATGTTCGCTTCTGGCTCCTCCCTTCTCAATCGACTCCACCTACCTATGCTTTCGAAAGCTACACGCCCTTCCATTCTAACACAAGCACAAATCGTATTTCGTATCTCTTCTCTGTACCATTCACCGCATTCAACAATGGAAGAAGTAATAGATTTACAGTCATCATGATTTTTAATTAGCATTTAATCAGTTTCAAAAGTATGTCATGATCATATATATATATATATATATATATATATATATATATATATATATATATATATATATATATATATATATATATATATATATGATTGTAATATATATAAATGACATCGAGTACTATATAAATACTATTATAGTATATACACTACCGAAGTACGTCACATGCTGTACCCTCAGACGTATTATGAAACGGGCGGTCCACTACACTATTATTCGCCGAGCTACTCCGCACCCCACGATATCGTACGGAAGGGTACTCTACTATATACTCCGATTCTCATAATTTACTTACTCTAGGCTAAGCCTACCGCGTACTTACGTCTATATATCACTATAGTATACTATCCCCAGTATATATATATATAATATAGTATATAATATATATATATATATATAATATAATATATATATAATATATATATATACTATATAATATATATATTATAATATATATATATATATATATATATATATTTGAAGAAATAAAATAAAAAATATTAAACAAAAAAATAATTTCCTATTAAGCTAATAAAAAATTAAAAAACAAAAACAAAAAAATTACTCTTTATTTTTTATAAAATAAAAAACTAATTAGCATTTATAAAAGCATTTCGATTCTTATTTTAAAAGCATTAGAACCTTTATTTTCAGTGTTTTCGCGATGAAATAAAAACAAACTAAAGCGCAACCGGTCTGCTTTAACAAGTCTCTTCAGTAACAATAGAGGCCAAATAAAGAGAGTCTGAGCAGAGAGGGGCGCGGCTAGACGGAGAGAGAGAGGAGAGAGAGAGAGAGGAGGGAGAGAGAGGAGAGAAGGAGAGAGGAGAGAGAGAGAGAACCGAGAGAGAGAGAGAGTAAGTGCAGGTGAACGAGGAAAAAAAAGGGGAGGGAATACAAATTTAGAGGAGATAAAAGGGTAAGGGGGGGGGGAATAGTCGAATTTGGTGAATGGGGGAAAACGTGGAGACGTGGAAATAGATGTGGACTTCAATGAATACCTGTTTGGTGTCTCGAGGCTTACCATTAACACATGAATTATACACCCAAGCGAATCGCTCTCACAGAGCCGAGTTAGTATAGGCCATGTCAGATATGTTATCCCGTCCGCCACTAACTTAGCAGATGTTACTCAGTATTCGTATATTATTAGTGGTGATAGCGTGCGGTGAGCCGGCGCCTGTAGCTCAGCTATATTGTAAGAGTAGTGCTCCTACTATATACTCCTATATTTAGCAACGCTCCGGTAATACTATCGATATACTACTCAAGTGCGCCCGCTAGGTAGTACTATCCCCCTCTAACTAGACTACCAGGGTGATTCTTGTAGATGAGTCGAATAGGTAGTGAACACCTCATGTACGGCAACTGCCACCGCTCCTCCACACACTATGACCCCTACGTACTCTCACAGCACCTCTCCAGAGTATCACCTATGACTACGATACCTGTATCTCACATACTACACCGTGAACTGATCGTGCAACGTGGTTATATATTTAACCGATCTTATACATAACCTCACACTGAGTATATATTAGTGTCGCTAATTAGCTCAACAGTAATTAAGCAGCTTCTCCCTGAGTGTAAGCGAGCTCCACTTCAGCGTATTAGATGTCCCATATTCATAGTGATCATAGACTCCCATATACATCTACTTAGTAGGTCTATCTACGTGTAGCTGCAATTCCTGTGACTTCTATATACTATCCACCTAATCAGCGTATATAATGTGAGCCCACATACCCGTACCGCTGTTACTTCTATCTTCTACCTATACACACTACAGCCGACGGAACGTTAATAGTACCCAGTCCGTCCTATCTCCCCGTCCGCTGTCCGCAAGGCTGACCTCTTAATTGTAATAGGACTGCCTACTAGTATAGTAATCACACTGACATAATAAGACTATCGCTATTCAAATTGTTAACGTAAAATATAGACGCTCGGCTCATATTATATACCTAATACTATACTACCTACAGGACCCCGCGCGCTATAATAGTATCTACTCATGTCCCATATACAACTAGTCCCTTTAGAACTCATATACTAACCTAAATGTCACAATAGTCTCAATAGCTCTAATAATATATTATCATATTTACTATATATACACCTCATCAGCATAACAGCGCTATCGATATAGTAGACAGATCCTATATAATACCCTGACTACCCGCCTACATGCAGACGCCCTCACGCAACCGTCCCATATATTACTATAACCCTATACTATATGCGCTAACCTTGAC
>JABUQX010026854.1:55000-57500 GCA_015478945.1 Trachelipus rathkii
TCTAATTCCAACTCATATGCCGCATTGACTCGACCCTTCATTCTTCCAACTTATTTCAATTCCTGCTCCCTCTTTACATCAAGAATTAACATCTCGTCTAATCTTTTCCGATAAATATCTCTTCTGATCTAGATAGAATTTCCGATTGGGGTACGTCTCAACCTTGTGAAATTCAATTCTTTTAAAAATCAACTTCTACAAATCTCCCTCTCTAAAACACCTTCTAACTTCCTATATCTCTTCGACGGTTCTCTCGTCTCTCCTGTTGACAATATAAACATCCGTGGGCCTTAAACATAAACAAAAAAATTGTCTTTGGAAACTCACATCACAACGCGTTGCTAGGGCGGCCTTCAAAGAACTGGAGTTCTTGTTGTAAAATTTTGCGAGATTTTATTCTCCCTCTTCTCAGTTACTCCAGGTATACAAGGGTCTCATCACCCTTGTCATGGAGTACTGTTCTCATATCTTGGGTGGCTCTGGTTTTCACCCGGCTTTTGGACAATGTCGAGTCAAAAGGCAAAAGGCTTATAAACTGTCCTATACTTTCCAGTTCACTTGACCCTCTATCTTTGTGGTGCGATGTTGGTGCTTTATCTCTTTTCTATAGGTACCACAGCGCAGGTGTCGAGGGAACTTACCCACTCGCGTACTACCACCTTTACGGCGCCCGCGTTAGCACAAGGGTTGCTGTGTCTGCGCATGAGTTTGTGTGGATCTTGTTAACTCCAGGCTAGTTTGTGCGGTCCTTCCTTCTTTCCTGCCACCTCTGATCTCGTGGAATTCTCTTCCATCTTCTGGTTTTTCCTGCTGAATTTAATCCCTCACTCTTAAGCCTGCGTCTGTGCCTCATCTTGCGTAATTGCGCTAGCGGATGAAACTTTGGTGTGCAACACCCCCCCCCTGAATAGGGCTCTCCCCGTGAGTGGTGGAGAAAACAAAAAAATATTATATCATATATATTTATATTACATATATTATGCTTTAATATATTACAAATATATATATATACTATAGTACTATATATATATATAATATACTATATACCTTACTATATATAGCTGAGTATATATACTTTAATATTATATATATATATCTTGAATCAGCCTTATTCATGTGCATAAAAACTTGATGATTCCTTCAAGTTCTTTTCTAATATAATTTATTTATATTGAAATAATTGCGAATATATAAATACTTTCTGCTAGTTTCAAGTTTATTAATGTTATTTTCAGCTCAGTGTTTAGGTTTTCTTCACTGTGAGACAGAATAAATTGGGTAATGGGGGATAGAGGAATTATATCATTAAATTATTATTATTTATTATTATTATTGATAGTATTATTTATATTATTGTATTATTATTATTATTATTATTATTATTATATTATTATTATTATTATTATTATTATGTATTATTATTATTATTATGTATCTATTATTATTCATTATTATTATTATTATTTATTATTATCGTTTTTTATTATTTTCTTTTCTCATTCTTTCCTTTTTAATTATCAATAAGATTCAAATTTATTATTATTATTATTATTATTATTATTATTATTATTATTATTATTATTATTATTATTATTATTATTATTATTATTATTATTATTATTATTATTATCTTATTTATGTTTAGGCTGTCCAATTCTCATAGGTATTATCCCACTATTCTAGCTATATATTCTCAAAGCGGCAAATGTTTTGCAGCTTGCTAGATTGACTTTTGTTATGGCATCAATAAAGTTACTAGTCTCTGTGTTAAACACTTGATACTGTCGATTTCGTGTCAATACATTGTCTAAGTAATAAATGTTCACTTGATAGTTCTGATTTATCCTCTCTACTTCAAACTGCTTGAAGAGTTAGATGGACACCACGGAAAGATCTCTTAACATGTTCCAGAGGTAGTTAATTTCCTCACATTTGTTAGGCACAAACAGGGTTATTTAACATTAACTTCGGGATTTACCTCTGGAATTAAACAAAGAGAAAGCAGAAGTCCTGCTTGGTCAGGACTTCAGAAAGGAATTTTCTTTTGCCAAATACCAAATATTCATATTTTCTTCATCATGTAAAATATTCAGCATTTTGTTCACAGTTGACAATAGCATTTCCTTCTGCAGATATATCAGTGGTCTAAATCCATAGAAAGCAATGACTATGTGACTATAAGGGGTTGAAATTTTTCATATACACCAATGCGTTAAATCTATTTTAACGCAGGTGACAATGTGAAATCTTCATTTCATGTAGAACATGCATATTTTCTCAAAGAAACTTATTAATCTATGAAACTATTGTGAAACTACATCAAATACAAGAAGCAAGCATGAAGTATTTGTGCTCATCTTAAATATTATTGCTTCTTGGTTTACAGTTTGGCTGTACAGTGGTTTATGTGCAGTTTGTGTCTATTGAATAGCTGGGATGTAAAGAACTACTACAGGAATCATGGCTGGCCATATAGATCTTGAAAATGTTGTTGGTGTTT
>JABUQX010026855.1:0-12500 GCA_015478945.1 Trachelipus rathkii
CTTTTCACAATTAACATTAATATATATATAGCTATATATATATTATAATATATATAGCTATATATATATATAATATATATATATATATATATATATATATATTATATATATATATATATATATAATATATAATAATATATATATATATATATATATATATATATATATATATATATATATATATATTCAAAGCTATATTTTTATTAAATTTTAAGGCTGTTGAAAATTTAAAATTAATTGAAATAATGGCCCCCAAAGGCAAGAGGAAATGTGTTTTCAATAAGGACCTTGAGAAAGAATACCCATATATGAAAAAGACATTTACGGAATCATGTGTTCGTTGCAACATATGTTCTTCCAGCTTTAATATCAGTCATGGAGGAAGAACAGATATTACACAACATTTAAATACTGAAAAACATAAAACTGCTTTGCGTGCCAGTGCATCAAGTTCAACACTCACAACGTTTTTCAGAAATGACATTTTTGGTGACAAAGAACTTAAATTAGCCGCGGCTGAAGGAGCATTTGCCTATCACTTAGTGCAACATAATCAATCTTTCAAATCTATGGATTGCTCTTCAAAATTAATCAAGACTTGTTTTGACCCTAAGTTTACATGTGCCCGTACAAAAGCGGAGGCAATTGTATTAAATGTCTTTGCTCCAATAGCTATATCGGAACTGCAGACTGATATTCGAGAAGCCAATTTTATTTCGATTATGACCGACGCTTCAAATCACAAGGACATAAAAATATTCCCAGTACTTGTTAGATATTTCCAACCTGTTAAAGGGATTCAGATGAAACTTTTAGAAGTAAAATCATTGCCCTCGGAAACATCTAACACAATCTCTGCATTTTTAATTGAATGCTTAAAAAATATGAATGCAAAAGAAAAAACAATAGCTCTCTGCGCAGATAATACTAATTGCAATTTTGGGGGTATATCTAGAAAGGGCGTTAACAATGTTTTTACAAAACTCAAGGAGGACTTGGGACATGGTTTAGTTGGAATAGGATGTTCTGCTCATATCATTCACAACACTATTCAGACAGCTGCTGATGCTCTTCCTATTGATATTGAAGGCATCGTTTCAAAAATATATTCTCATTTCTATATATACACAGTAAGAGTTGAAAAACTTAAAGAATTTTGTGAATTTGTTAATCAAGAATACAAGCAAATATTAGGATATAGCAAAACCAGATGGCTTGCTCTACTCCCTGCGGTTGAACGTCTTCTGACAATGTATGCCCCCTTAAAATCATTTTTTGAGTCACAAGAAAAATGCCCTTTTGTGATAAAATCATTTTTTGAAAATCCTTTATCTGAA
Source organism: Trachelipus rathkii (assembly GCA_015478945.1). Lineage (NCBI taxonomy): Eukaryota > Metazoa > Arthropoda > Malacostraca > Isopoda > Trachelipodidae > Trachelipus > Trachelipus rathkii. The sequence goes on from JABUQX010026855.1 coordinate 1,338, forward strand.
GCATGGCTTTACTTTATCCACAGTCAAGCGTCCACTTTTCACATGACTATTGAAAAGATTGAAGGGGATACAATTACAATTTTCGAAGTAATGTCAGCATTAAATGATTTACAAAATAATATGGCCTCTAAGAGCGAAGACTGCTTTATTCCATTAGCTGTAACAACGATTCTTCAAAAATTGGTAAGAGAAGGCCTGGAATCAGAAGTTGCAAAATTTAAACAGTATGTTCATACATTCTACAAAACTGCCTTTGATTATTTATCTAAATGGATCAATCCACTTAAAAACTTAAAACAATTTACTTGGGTAACACTAAAGAGAATACCGTGCTGGGAGGAAGTAGCAGAAACTCTTAAGTTTATTCTCGAACTCATCCCTACCTTTACAATAGACGAGACTGCACTTTATGACGAATATGTGTTCGTTAAACAGTATGTGACCCCAGAAATGTTGGACAATTGGAATTCAAAGAAAACATCTCCTGGTGATTGTTGGGTCGAAATCATTTCGCACTTTCAAGCTAAAAATGTGCCATATTCTAATATCCTGAAAATGGTTGAATTTCTTCTTTGTTTACCAGGAACTAATGCTCCAACAGAAAGAGTATTTTCTGCTATGAACTTGATTTGGACAAGTGAAAAAACTCAACTGTCTGTGAAAACTTTGAAAGCAGTGTTAATAAACAAATTTAATTTCGATTATACGTGTTCCGAATTTTACAGAATGTTGCTTGGTGAAATTGATATTCTAAAAAAAATACATTCATCTGAAAAATATTTGTGATACTTCCATTGCCCTTAATAAGCGGTAAGTATATATATATATATATATATATATATATATATATATATATATATATATATATATATATATATATATATATATATATTATATATATATATATATATATATATATATATAATATATATATATATAGTATTATATATATATATATAATTATATTATATGCGCGAGTGAGTGCGTCCCGTATTTAAGATCATAAAATATGGTAACCTTACCCCAGAAAGTCCTCAATTTCATCAAGTAAGTAATCAAGTAGTATATTATTATCTTTATATTTATCATTTGGAGTATGTGCAAGCAGATGAAGAGCTGTGAATTAGAATAACCATTTATTTTTATTATTTTTATAATTTTTATAATTTTTATAGAATTTAACAGGAATCTTAGGAAAGTGCATGTAATCCTTTTAATCTCATTAATTGTAAGTTTGTATAATCTTTATATAATTTAATAGAAATTTCAGAGAAATATATTTTGACAGCTAAAATAGATATATTAAATGAACACTCCTAGTCACATAGGGCCAGTTTACAAATGTATTATTTTATATAGTTTTATTTTATAATGATGTATCCGTATTTATTTTATTTTATTTTTGTTTTATTTCATTTCTTTTTCTTTTCTTTTATTTTCTCGTTTTATATATTTACTAAGTTTTCACAAATATGTTTATATCTATTTAATGAATAAGGCAGTATTTTAGTTTTTTGAGTATTTTTTACATATTTATATTTTCTTAATTAAATTTTATTTTATTTTTATTTTATTTTTTTTCTTAAATTTCATTTTATCTTATTTTATTTTATTTTATTTTGTTTTATTTTTGTGTTTCATATGTAAGTTATTGGTTTTATTTTATAATGATTTATCCATATTTTATTTTAGCTTATTTCATTTTCTTTTATTTTCATTTATTTATTTTCTTGTTTTATATATTTAATATGTATTCATAAATATTTTTGAACTTTATACATGTATGTATATATTTTATTTTACTTTATTTTACTTTATTTTATTTTATTTTGTCTTATTTTTGTTTCATATGTAGCTATATTATTTTCATACTATATATTCATTTACTTATATTTTAATCTCTTTTATTAATTTTATGATTTAAATAAATTCTTTTTTATGCATCAAAAATATGTTAAGTGTGCCGATGTAGGCTTTACCCGACCTTATATAAATAAATAAAAAGCACGAAAAGCTAAAAAAAAAAAAAAAAGTAGAGTAAGTTAAGGACTTAGGTTTTATCTTTTGTTGGGTTAAGATTTGTTTCATCAACCGAGTCAGTTGTGGGATTTTGGTTTGTGCTAGTAGGAATAATTTTACTTTATTAAAATTTATATTACTGTGTTAAGTGAAATTAGAAATAAAAAGACAGTAAGAGCCACATGGGCCTATCAAGACTGTCCAGTCAAGCCAACAGAACAAATCACCAAACATGCTCATGCAAATCCACAAAGCACCCTAGGGTTTGTCAATCAATCAATCACTATTTACACAATACACAAAGTCTAAAACATACTCATGCAACTCCACAACGCACCCTAGGGCTTGTCAACTTATTTATACACAGTCTACAACTAAAAAGATAAAAAACTAGGTTAAATTGGTAGTATTATGGACTTGCGTTTCCAATGTCTTCATAGTGAATATTAAATTAAAACAAACATTTTACAAAAATAGTTTTAATTTATTTGACTTTTTTTAATTTCGTATATTTTATTATATATTTTAAAGAAAATTAATAAAAAAAATGTTCCAAAAATTTTAAACGGCTAATTTTCTCGTTTTTTTAGTAATATTGCTATTGATGCTTTGTTCTGATTTTTTTATTTGGTATTATAGCAGTTTCAAATCACCAAAAATTTTCTAAGTTCAAAAAAATTTCTAAGTTCAGAAAAGTTGTTAAGTTAAGTTTTTTAAGAAAATTGTTTAGTGGCAAGCTTCTGGCATAATTCAAGAAGCTTGCTGCTAAAAAATTTTCTTAAAAAACTTTATCTTAACTTTTCTGAGCTTAGAAATTTTTTCTTGACTTAGAAATTTTCGCGTGATTCGAAAGGTGATTAAAAGTGCAATTTTCCCTTTTTATTTTTCTTTTGTCTTTTTCTCGTTTGTCTCTTTCAAATTCGATTGTTCGGTCAAATTTATGTTTACTGTTTACATATATTAAAAAAAAAATTTGCAAACTAATTTTGTAATAAAATAATAAAATGAAATAATAAAATATTTTTTTCTTTTAATAACATAACGCAATATATATATATATATATAGATCTAAATTATATATATATATATATATATATATATATATATATATATATATATATATATAAATATATATAGTATATATATATAATAGCGTTGGTGGGCGTGGAACTGGGCCCTTTGGTTTTTTAGAGGGTGATTCGGTCCACTCTTATCTAAAATAAAAAATAATAATAAAAAAAAAAAAAATTTCTCACATCTAAAAAGACAGGCAATAAAAATACAGGTTTTATTTAGATCATCTTTAAATTCTAAAAAGTTTTTATATTTTTTAAAAAAATATAATAAATTAGGCGTACAAATGCCTTCAATTAGAATTTCACTTTGAAAAAATGTGGTTTTTTTAACTTCGGTTATTTTAAAAATGAACAAGATTGGTTGAATGTATATTAATTTATTTTTCAGTGTGTACACTCAAGTATGTAGCTTTAAAACTGGCAAAAGTAAATTTTTGATCAAAACAGTATTAGTGGCAAAATCACAGGGGCCTTAACTTGTAGGATTCACCCCACCATAAAATTGATGAAGGGTGATCGGACCACCATTGTTTTTCGTATTTTACGTATTATAATTGACATTTTTATATATATATATTAATTTAATATATAAAAAAGTTACTTATATTAAGTTTAAAATTTAAAATAAATGAAATTTTTATTAAAAATACCAAATTTCAAAAAAGTGTTCAAAATTTTTGAGAAGAGAGGGGTGAATCGGACACCTTATTTTATTCTTATTTTATGTATCTTTTTAAAGACATTTTATTACTTACTACGAATTTTTAATAATTTTGATAATGTATGGCTAATATTAAGTAAAAAGTTAAAAATAGCTATAAAAGACAAAGTTTTCTATAAGAAGAGGAATGAAAACAGATGGTCCGATTCACCCCTCAATGGTGGTCCGATTCACCCCTCCAAGGTCAGGCTAATGAGCTTTATTTTAAAACTTTAATTTTTAAAACTTTTATTATTAGCAATATTATTATTATTTTTTTGTGTGCTTTTTACCTACTATATGGCCTTGAATTTCAGGAAAAAAAAAAATTCCAAAAAGTGCATTAGGGGAAAGTCGGGAGACAAGTTATACCTAAAGTGGTCCAAGTCACCCCGCCTGACTCGTCAGGCGGGGTGACCGGGCCCACCTTTTTAGAGGGGTGATTCGGTCCACTCTAAATAAAAAAAAAAAAAAAATTTTTCGCTCATTTAATAGCCACGCGGTAGTACTACAAGTTTTATTTAGATCATCTTTAATTCTAGAAAGTTTTTATATTTTTAAAAAATGATTATCATTTTTATACAATAGTCATTCTTTCAGAATTTTCACTTTTTGAAAAATGTGAGTTTTTTTTTCTACTTTTTGTTATAAAATTGAAAAATTGTGACATGGATTATTAATTATTTTTTCAGTGTATACACTTCGAGTATGGTAGCTTTAAACTGGCAAAGTAAATTTTTTGTTCCAAACAGTATTAGTGGCTAAATCACGGGGCCTAACTTGGTCCGATTCACCCTGCCGTAAAAATTGATGATGGGGTGAAGCGGACCACCATTGTTTTTCGTATTTTACGTATTATTATTGACATTTTTATTATGTATAATTAAATTTTAAATATAATAAATAGTTACTTATTTTAAATAAAAATTAAAATAAAAATGAAATTTATATAAAAAATACGAATTCCAAAAAGTGTCAAAAATTTTTGAGAAGAGAGGGTGAATCGGACCACCTTATTTTATTCTTATTTTATGTATTATTATTGACATTTTTTACTTATTACGAATTTTAATATGATAAACAATTATTATATTAAGTAAAAATTTAAAATATAAATGAATTTAAACGATAAAATGAATTTAAACAGATGGTCTGATTCACCCCTCCAAGGTCAGGCTGAATGAGCTTTATTTAAACTAAATAAAACTATTATTATTAGAATTACATTATTATTTTTTTGTGTGCTTATTACCTACTATATGGCCTTGAATTTAAAAAAAAAAAAAATTCCAAAAAGTGTATTTTAGGGGAAAGTCGGGAGACAGACTTATACCTAATGCACTTTCTGGAATTTTTTTTTTTTTTAATATTTTAAGGCCATATAGTAGGTAATAAGCACACAAAAAAATAATAGAGTAAGAGTACTTATGATAGTTTTATTAGTTTAAATAAAGCTCATTTCAGCCTGACCTTGGAGGGACGCAGTGGAGAAGGGAAACGGGAGGGAGGTGAAATCAGACCATGTTAATTCAATTTTTACGTTTAAATTCCAATTTTATATTTAATTTTTACTTAATATAATAATTGTTAATTAATAAAATTAGTAATAAGTAATAAAAATGTCAATATTATACATAAATAAGAATAAAAATAAAGGTGGTCCGATTCACCCCTCTCTTCTCAAAAAAATTTTGTCTAACCACTTGGGAATTCGTAATTTTTTATATTAAATTTCATTTTATTTTAATTTTTATTAAAATAAGTAACTATTTATATATTTAAATTTAATTATTACATATAAAAAATGTCAATAATAATACGTTAAATACGAAAAACAATGGTGGGTCCGCTTCACCAATCATCAATTTTTACGCAGGGTGAAGTCGCGACCAAGTTAGGCCCTGTTGATTTAGCCACTACTACTATTATGGAACAAAAATTTACTTGCAGTTTAAAGCTACCATACTCGAGTGTATTACACTGAAAAAATAATTAAAACCCATTCACAATTTTTCATTTTATAACAAAGTGAAAAAACTCACATTTTTTTCAAAAGTTGAATTCTATTGAAGGGCATTTTGTACCCTAATTTCTAACATTTTTAAAAATATAAAAACTCTCTAGAATTAAAGATGATTTAAATAAAACTTGTAGTACTACCACAATGGCTATTAAAAGAGCCGAAAAAAAGTTTTTAAATTTATTTTTTTATTTTATTTAGGAGTGGACCGAATCACCCCTCTTAAAAGACGGCGGTCCCTGGTCACCCCGCTGACGTGTCTGGCGGGGTGACTTGGACCACTTAAGGTAGGTATAACTTCGTCTCCCGAATTTTTCCCCTAATGCACTTTTTTGGAATTTTTTTTTTTCTTGAATTCAAAGCCTTATAGTAGGTCAAAAGACACACAAAAAAAATAAATATATATATATATAAAAAAATTTCAAAAGCTTATAATAAAGCTCATTCAGCCTGACCTTGGAGGGGTAAATCGGACCACCATTGAGGGGTGAATCGAACCATCTTAAATTCCTCTTTTACGTATAAATTCGATTTTATATTTTAATTTTACTTAATATAATAATTATTTATCATATTAAAATTAGTAATAAGTTAATAAAAATGTCAATAATGATACATAAAAAAGAATTAAAAATAGGTGGATCCGATTCACCCCTCTCCTCTCAAAAATTTTGACACTTTTTGAATTCGTCGTATTTTTTATAAAAATTTCATTATTTTAATTTTTACTTAATATAAGTAACTATTTATTATATTTAAATTATTATTATTAATTAAAAATGTCAATTAATAATACGTAAAATACGAAAAAACAATTGGTGGTTCCGATTCACCCTTCATCAATTTTAATGGTGGGTGATCCTTACCAAGTAGGCCCTGTGATTTTGCACACTATACTTGTTTGGTCAAAAATTACTTTGCCAGTTTTTAAAGCTAAACATACTGAGTGTACACACTGAAAAAATAATTTAAAATCCATTCACAATTTTTTCATTTTATAACGAAGTTAAAAAAAACTCACATTTTTTCAAAGTGAAATTCTATTGAAGGGCATTTTTTACATTTTAATTTATTTATATTTTTTAAAAATATAAAAACTTAGTAGAATTGATGATCCATCTAAATAAACTTTGTTAAGCAATACTCCGTCGGGAGAAAATGAGCAAAAATATTTTTTTTTATTATTATTTATTTTATATAGAGTGGACCGAATCACCCCTTCTAAAGAGGCGGGTCCAAGTCACCCCACCCAACGCTATATATTATTATATATAATATATATATTATATATATATATATATATATATATATATATATATATATATATATATATATATATATATATTATTTAATATATATATATATATTGCGTTATGTTATTAAAAGAAAAAAATATTTTATTATTTCATTTTATTATTTTATTACAAAATTTAGTTTGCAAATTTTTATATATTTAATCAGATAAACATAAATAAATTAGACCAAAAATCGAATTTGTGATAATCGGTTCAAAATTATCGATTATACGGAAAAATAAAAGGGAAAATTGCACTTTTAAATCACCTTTCGAATCACCGAAAATTTTCTAAGTTCAAAAAAATTTCTAAGCTCAGAAAAGTTAAGATAAGTTTTTTAAGAAAATTTTTTAGTGGCAAGCTTCTGGAATTATGCCAGAAGCTTGCCACTAAAAAAATTTCTTAAAAAACTTAACTAACAACTTTTCTGAACTTAGAAATTTTTTTGAACTTAGAAAATTTTTGGTGATTTGAAACTGCTATAATACCAAATAAAAAAATCAGAACAAAGCATCGATAGCAATATCCCTAAAAACACGAAAATATTAGCTGTTTAAAATTTTTGGAACTATTTTTTATATTTTTCTTTAAAATATATGCATAAAATATACGAAAATCCGTAAAAAAAAATTCAAATAATTTTTTAAAACTATTTTTGTAAATGAAATGTTTAGAATTTTAATATACTATGAACGTGAACTCAAGTCAGTAATACTAAACAATTACCTAGTTTTTTATCTTTTTAGTTGTAGACTGTGTATAAATAAGTTGACAAGCCCTAGGGTGCGTTGTGGAGTTGCTGAGTAGTTTTGACTTTGTGTATTGTGTAAATAGTGATTGATTGACAAACCCTAGGGTGCTTTGTGGATTTGCATGAGCATGTTTGGTGATTGGTTCTGTTGGCTTGACTAGGACAGTCTTGATAGGCCCATGTGGCTTCTTACTGTCTTTTTATTTCTAATTTCACTTAACACAGTAATATAAATTTTAATAAAGTAAAATTATTCCTACTAGCACAAACCAAAATCCCACAACTGACTCGGTTGATGAAACAAATCTTAACCCAACAAAAGATAAAACCTAAGTCCTTAACTTACTCTACTTTTTTTTTTTTTTTTAGTTTTTCATTTTTTTTATTTATTTATTATAAGGTCGTGGTAAAGCCTTAACATCGGCACCACTTAACAAATATTTTTGATGTAAAAAAAATCTTTGTATTTAAATCATAAAATTAATATAAGAGATTAAAATATAAGTAAATGAATATACAGTATGAAAATAATATACATATGAAACAAAAATAAGACAAAATAAAATAAGGTAAAATAAAGTAAAATAAATATATACATACATGTAATAAAGTTCAAACATATTTATGAATACATATTAAATATATAAAACAAGAAAATAAATAAATGAAAATAAAAGAAAATGAAATAAGCTAAAGTAAAATAAAATAAAACAAAATATGGATAAGTCATTATAAAATAAAACCATAAAATAAAATTTAAATAAAAAAATAAAATAAGTAAAAAGTACTCAAAAATACTAAATACAGCTATACCCAAATATAATAGATATAAACATATTTGTGAAAACTTAGTAAATATATAACTGTATATACTTGTGCAATGGCGCTCATTATTATTTCATTATGGTGAACCTTAGTTAAATATATTAAAACGAGAAATAAAAAAGAAAAGAAAAAGCAAAAGTCAAATTAAAACAAAAATAAAATAAAATAAAATACGGATACATCATTATAAAAAAAAAAATATATTAAAATAAATACATTTGTAAAACTGGCCCTATGTGACTTAGGAGTGTTCATTTAATATATCTATTTTAACTGTCAAAATATATTTCTCTGAAATTTCTATTAAATTATATAAAGATTATACAAACTTACAATTAATGAGATTAAAAGGATTACATGCACTTTCCTAAGATTCCTGTTAAATTCTATAAAAATTATAAAAATTATAAAAATAATAAAAATAAATGGTTATTCTAATTCACAGTCATATCATTTATTTGAGGTATCAAAGGACCTTAAATATAAAGACAATAATATTGAAAAACAAAATATATGTATCATTAATACAATTGTTAGGTTTACCATATTTTATGATCTTAAATACGGGACGCACTCACTCTATATATAATATATATTAAATATATATATATATATATATATATATATAATATATATATATATTATATATATATATATATATAAATATATATATAATATATATATATATATTATATATATATATATATATATATACTATATATATATAATATATATATACTTACCGCTTATTAAGGGCAATGGAAGTATCACAAATATTTTTCAGATGAATGTATTTTTTTTAGAATATCAATTTCACCAAGCAACATTCTGTAAAATTCGGAACACGTATAATCGAAATTAAATTTGTTTATTAACACTGCTTTCAAAGTTTTCACAGACAGTTGAGTTTTTTCACTTGTCCAAATCAAGTTCATAGCAGAAAATACTCTTTCTGTTGGAGCATTAGTTCCTGGTAAACAAAGAAGAAATTCAACCATTTTCAGGATATTAGAATATGGCACATTTTTAGCTTGAAAGTGCGAAATGATTTCGACCCAACAATCACCAGGAGATGTTTTCTTTGAATTCCAATTGTCCAACATTTCTGGGGTCACATACTGTTTAACGAACACATATTCGTCATAAAGTGCAGTCTCGTCTATTGTAAAGGTAGGGATGAGTTCGAGAATAAACTTAAGAGTTTCTGCTACTTCCTCCCAGCACGGTATTCTCTTTAGTGTTACCCAAGTAAATTGTTTTAAGTTTTTAAGTGGATTGATCCATTTAGATAAATAATCAAAGGCAGTTTTGTAGAATGTATGAACATACTGTTTAAATTTTGCAACTTCTGATTCCAGGCCTTCTCTTACCAATTTTTGAAGAATCGTTGTTACAGCTAATGGAATAAAGCAGTCTTCGCTCTTAGAGGCCATATTATTTTGTAAATCATTTAATGCTGACATTACTTCGAAAATTGTAATTGTATCCCCTTCAATCTTTTCAATAGTCATGTGAAAAGTGGACGCTTGACTGTGGATAAAGTAAAGCCATGCTTCAGATAAAGGATTTTCAAAAAATGATTTTATCACAAAAGGGCATTTTTCTTGTGACTCAAAAAATGATTTTAAGGGGGCATACATTGTCAGAAGACGTTCAACCGCAGGGAGTAGAGCAAGCCATCTGGTTTTGCTATATCCTAATATTTGCTTGTATTCTTGATTAACAAATTCACAAAATTCTTTAAGTTTTTCAACTCTTACTGTGTATATATAGAAATGAGAATATATTTTTGAAACGATGCCTTCAATATCAATAGGAAGAGCATCAGCAGCTGTCTGAATAGTGTTGTGAATGATATGAGCAGAACATCCTATTCCAACTAAACCATGTCCCAAGTCCTCCTTGAGTTTTGTAAAAACATTGTTAACGCCCTTTCTAGATATACCCCCAAAATTGCAATTAGTATTATCTGCGCAGAGAGCTATTGTTTTTTCTTTTGCATTCATATTTTTTAAGCATTCAATTAAAAATGCAGAGATTGTGTTAGATGTTTCCGAGGGCAATGATTTTACTTCTAAAAGTTTCATCTGAATCCCTTTAACAGGTTGGAAATATCTAACAAGTACTGGGAATATTTTTATGTCCTTGTGATTTGAAGCGTCGGTCATAATCGAAATAAAATTGGCTTCTCGAATATCAGTCTGCAGTTCCGATATAGCTATTGGAGTAAAGACATTTAATACAATTGCCTCCGCTTTTGTACGGGCACATGTAAACTTAGGGTCAAAACAAGTCTTGATTAATTTTGAAGAGCAATCCATAGATTTGAAAGATTGATTATGTTGCACTAAGTGATAGGCAAATGCTCCTTCAGCCGCGGCTAATTTAAGTTCTTTGTCACCAAAAATGTCATTTCTGAAAAACGTTGTGAGTGTTGAACTTGATGCACTGGCACGCAAAGCAGTTTTATGTTTTTC
>JABUQX010026855.1:25000-32500 GCA_015478945.1 Trachelipus rathkii
TTTATGTTTATAACTACAAATTTACGTTTTTACATACCCTAAAGCCAGTAAATCACTAAAATCAAAACCACGTATCCAACCTCCCCCCTGACCATCTGTGATCTATTGATCTATTGATTAATTAAGGTCATATTTTTTACTAAAATTGGTAACGTTTTACACCCCTTAAAGCAGTAAATCACTAAATCAAACACTATCCAACCTCCTCCTGACCACCGTGATCTATTGAAATTCTATTGATTTTATTAACGTAATATTTTTTTACTTAAAATTTTAACGTTTTACATACCCTAAAATCAGCTAAACCACTAAATCAAACCACTATCCAACCTCCCTCCTGTCCAATTGTGATCTATTGATCTATTGATCTATTGATTCAAGTCACATTTCGAGTATCATTTTGATAAACACAACATAAAATCAAGTTCTTTACAAAGATCAATCAATATATGTTAACCGTAACAAAGTTTTCACATTTATAAAGCTTACTTAGCATCATCTAAACTATGAATATAGCCCACAAAGACAAACCTGACACGCCTTAAACATGAATAAACTGTTAACGTTATCAAAGTTCCACACATAACAACAGTAAAGTAACCAACATAGCATACAAAGACGTACTCTATTCACACTTTGTCAAGCATATCCCTAACATATTAACGTTAACCTTACACTGACACAGTAACATTTAGCAAAAATTTATCACAACATTGGTTAACTATCATACTGATCAACGAATATACTCTAACATAATAAGGTTTCCACATCAATAAAGCTAACATGGCGTAACATGAACTAAGAAAATAATGTACAAAGACAAACCTAACACAACTTACACACGAATAAACTTTTAAACATTAACAAAGTTCACACTTAACAACAGTTAAGTAACAAACATAGCATACAAAAACGTAACTTATTCACACTTGGTCAAGCATATCTCTAACATAACGATGTTAATTTACACTAACATGGTAATATTTAACTAAAATTTATCACAACATTGGTTAATTATCATACAGAGCAGCGAAAGTATGCTAACGTAACAAAGTTTCCACATCAATAAAGCTAACATATCGTTACATGAACTAAGAAAATAATGTACAAAGACAAACCTATCACACCTTAAACACGAATAAACTGTTAACATTAACAAAGTTCCACACTTAACACCAGCAAAAGCAACTTATCATGGTATGCAAAACGTAACCTAATTCTTACTTTTTTCAAGCATAACTCTAACATATTAACGTTAATCTTACACTGACACAGTAACATTTAACTAAAATTTCTCACAACATTGGTTAATTATACTGATCAACGATTATACTCTAACATAATAAAGTTTCCACATCAATAAAACTAACCATAGCGTAACATGAACTAAGAAAATAATGTACAAAGACAAACCTAATACAACTTACATACGAATAAAACTGTTAACATTAACAAAGTTCCACTGAGTTCTTTATATACTAATTAACGAATAATATATGCTAACATAACAATGTCTTCACATTAATAAAGCTTACTAGCATTTCATATTGGAACTGGGAAAATAATGTACACGACAAACCTAAACCACATCTTACGCCCTAATAAATTTAACATTACAAAGTTCCACACTTAATACCAGTAAAGTAACTAACTTTACATACAAAACGTAACCTATTTATACTTTTTCCAGCATATCTCTACATATTAACGTTTAATCTTACATTGAACAACAGTAAACATTTATCCAAAAAAAATGAATCATAACCATTACCTAACCATCAATAATTACCTAATGAGTAAAGACGAATAAAGTTTTACAAGTTTTTCAGGTATCTCTTTTAGATGCCTCCTTTTCAGAAAAATTACCAACTCTTAAACATGAAAAGATTTTATGCTTTAACCATTTGCATAAAGTATGCAATACTTATTTTATTTTGACCCTCTGGCAGAATATACTAGCAATGTAGCAGTCGCCATTCGGTTTACGAATTAAATATAAATGACACTTTGTTGGGTAAAAATGAAACTCCTCGTGAGATATCAACACAAGCGTAGAGAATGCGGGGGATGTCATTCGTATCAACACTGGCGAAAAAACTAATTCCTACGAAGAAAATAGTTATAAACATCCCTTAAATGTAATGAGATCTTTTTTTCAACCAATCAGAAGAAAGTAAACAAAAATACGACGTACGAATGAACCATATCAGTTCAAAAGGTATATATTCTCGTTACGGACACACAACAAACAACAACAATAACATAGATACAAATAAGTTCTTTAGGATACTAACCAACGGAATATATGCTAAGCTAACATTGTTTCACATTAATAAAGCTTAACATAGCATTACCAGAACTAAGAAAATAAGTGTACAACGACGAATCTAACACAACTTTAAGTACGAATAAACTGTGAACATTAACAAAGTTCCACACTTAACACCTGTAAGTAACTGACATTGCATACAAAACGTAACCTATTTTTCATACTTTTTTACCAAACATATCTCTTAAATATTTAACGTTAAGTTTTACATTGGACACAGTAATATTTTAACAAGAAATATATCATAACCTTGTTTAATTATCATACAGAACAGCGAAAGTATGCTAACGTAAACAAAGTTTCCACATTAATAAAGCTAAAATAACATAACTTGAACTAAGAATATGATGTACAACGACAACCTAACACAACCTTACGTACGAAATAAACCACAACATTAACAAACTTCTGCAACTAACAGCAGTAAAGTACCAACACATCGTGCAAACGTAACCCTATTCACACTCTTTCAAGCATATCTCTAACATATCAATGCTAAATTTAAATTAACATCGTAAAATTTAACAAAAGTTTAGCATTAAACCTGTCTAATCATCATACTGACAAAAAATATAATGCTAACGGTAACAAATTTTTTACTTCAACTTCGTAATATTTAACAAAAAATTTCATCATAACCTCGTCTAAATTTCATAATCCCCAGCGAATAATTGCAAACTAAACAAAGTTTTACCAAAACTAAACAAAAAATAACAAAATCTTATTCCTGACATAAACAAAAAATTAAGTTCTTTTGAATAAAATATCATAGTTAAAAGTGTAATAGTTTACTGATTTAAAGCAGTAAATCAGTAAATCAGTAAATCAAACCAAACCTATCCCTGCAGTCCCTTACCCATCCCACCCGCCTGTGATCTATTTGAATAGATTCAAGTCATATTTCGAGTATCATTTTTGGATAAAAACATAACATTAAAATAAGTTCTTTATATACTGACCTACGAATTTATGCTTAACCAACAAAGTTTCAGCATCAATAAAGCTAACATATTATAACCTTAACTAAGAATATAATGTACAAATGGAAACCTAACATACTCGCGTATGGGAATAATCAGCTAACATCCTGAAAAATTCCCTACTTATCAAAGGTAAAGTAACTAGCAGGTCATACAATACTCGATATGTTCCCACTTTTCCCGCATTTCAGCAACAGGTAAAGCCGTATTATCTAACAAAATCCTTAACACAATGTGACCAATCTATCAAAGATACCAACATCTTGAACTATGAATTGACATTATCTTCATCAAAGTGTCATACTCGTTTCGAGTTATAACATCATTTGACCTGTGAATAAACGTAGACATTAGCAAATTCTAGGGCAAACCTAACAATACTCAACAAAAACTTAACCTAGGCTCACGTTTCTAACACATCATCGTCAGTTAACACAGTAATATCTTACAAAAACTCATCATTTCTCTAACAAATCAGTGTTATTTTCACATTGTCATAGTAATATTTAACATAAAACGTACTAACTTAGGAATAAACAGTTTTCATTAACCAAGCGTATCTAAAGCAACACATTACTCAATAGAGAAACCCCAGAGGGCGATGCGCCCCTTGAAAGGGTGTGAAACCTGCGAGGGGGATCCCCCCGAAGGGGTGTAAGCGGGCTATGGGCCTCAACCCGAAGGGCTGAGGCCTTACCCCTCCTTCGGAGGGGTAAAGCCCGGGATAGGTGGTTTGATTTAACTGATTTACTGATTTTACTGCTTTAAAATTCAGTAAACTTATTTACGGTTACTGTGATTATTTTATTCAAAGAAACTTTTATTTTTATGTTTATAACTTGATAATTTTGTTATTTTTTTTATGTTTATTTCGTTAAAACTTTGTTATGTTTGCAATTATTCGCTGGGGGTTATGATATTTAGACGAGGTTATGATGAATTTTTTTGTTAAATATTACGAAGTTGATGTAAAACATTTGTTACGTTAGCGTTATATTCTTTGTGCCAGTATGATGATTAGACAGGTTTATGCTAAACTTTTGTTAAATATTTACGATGTTAATGTAAAATTAGCATTTTGATATGTTAGAGATATTGCTTTGAAAAAGTGTGAAATGTGAAATAGTTACGTTTGCCACGATGTGTTAAAGGTTACCTTTACTGCTGTTTAAGTGCAGGTTGTTTAATGTAGTGGTTTATTCGTACGTTAAGTGTGTTAGTTTGTCGTTGGACATCATATTCTAGTTTCAGGTTATGTTATGTTTAGCTTTATTAATGTGGAAAAATTTGTTAACGTTAGCATACTTTTCCTGTTCTGTATTGATAATTAAACTAAGGTTATGATAAGTTCTTGTTAAAATATTACTGTGTCAATGTAATAAAGGTTAATATGTTAGAGATATGTTTTGGTTAAAAGTATGAATAGGTTACGTTTTGTATGCAATGTCAGTTACTTTACAGGTGTTAAGTGTGGAACTTTGTTAATGTTAACAGTTTATTCGTACTTAAGTTGTGTTAGATTCGTCGTTGTACATTATTTTCTTAGTTCTGGTAATGCTATGTTAGCTTTATTAATGTGAAAACAATGTTACGTTAGCATATATTCGTTGGTTAGTATCTAAAGAACTTATCTTTGTACTATGTTATTGTTGTTGTTGTTGTTGTTGTCGAACGAGAATATATACCCTTTTGAACTGATATGGTTCATTCGTACGTCGTATTCTTGTTTACTTTCTTCTGATTGGGTGAAAGAAAGAATCTCATTACATTTAAGGGATGTTTATACACTATTTTCTTCAGTAGGATAGTTTTTCGCAGTGTTGATACGATGACATCTCCCCGCATCTCTACGCTTGTTGTTGATATCTTCACGAGGAGTTTCGTTATTCCCAACGAAGTGTCATTTATATTTAATCGTAAACCGAATGGCGACTGCTACATTGCTAGTATATCCTGCCAGAGGGTCAAATATAATAAGTATTGCATCACTTTATGCAAATGGTTAAAGCATAAAATCATTTTTCATGTTTAGAGTTTGTGTGTTGTGGAGAGGCTGAGTCTAAAAAAGAGATAAGCCTTGAAAACTTTACTTTATTTCGTCTTTACTCATTAAGGTATTTATTTGAATGGTTCAGGGCCTCATGGTTATGATACATTTTTTGATAAATGTTACTGTGTCAATGTAAGATTAACGTTAATATGTTAGAGATATGCTTGGAAAAAGTATAAATAGGTTACGTTTTGTATGTAAAGTTAGTTACTTTACCGGTGTATTAAGCCTGTTGGAACTTTGTTAATGTTTAACAGTTTATTAGGGGCGTTAAGATGTGTTAGGGTTTTCGTTGTACATTATTTTCCCCAGTTCATATGATGCTATGTTAGCTTATTAATGTGAAAGAACATTTGTTTATGTTAGCATATATTTCGCTTGCATTAGTATTATAAAGAACTCAGTGGAACTTTGTTAATGTTAACAGTTTTATTCGTATGTAAGTTGTATTAGGTTTGTCTTTGTACATTATTTTCTTAGTTCATGTTACGCTATGTTAGTTTTATTGATGTGGAAACTTTATTATGTTAGAGTATATTCGTTGATCAGTATAATTAACCAATGTTGTGAGAAATTTTAGTTAAATGTTACTGTGTCAGTGTAAGATTAACGTTAATATGTTAGAGTTATGCTTGAAAAAGTAAGATTGGTTACGTTTTGCCCATACCATGTTAGTTTGCTTTGTTGGTGTTAAGTTGGAACTTTGTTAATGTTAACAGTTTATTCGTGTTTAAGGTGTGATAGGTTTGTCTTTGTACATTATTTTCTTAGTTCATGTAACGATATGTTAGCTTTATTGATGTGGAAACTTTGTTACGTTAGCATACTTTCGCTGCTCTGTATGATAATTAACCAATGTTGTGATAAATTTTAGTTAAATATTACCATGTTAGTGTAAATTAACATCGTTATGTTAGAGATATGCTTGACCAAGTGTGAATAAGTTACGTTTTTGTATGCTATGTTAGTTACTTTACTGTTGTTAAGTGTGGAACTTTGTTAATGTTAACAGTTTATTCGTGTGTAAGTTGTGTTAGGTTTGTCTTTGTACATTATTTTCTTAGTTCATGTTACGCTATGTTAGCTTTATTGATGTGGAAACTTTATTATGTTAGAGTATATTCGTTGATCAGTATAATTAACCAATGTTGTGATAAATTTTTGCTAAATGTTACTGTGTCAGTGTAAGGTTAACGTTAATATGTTAGAGATATGCTTGACAAAGTGTGAATAGAGTACGTCTTTGTATGCTATGTTGGTTACTTTACTGTTGTTATGTGTGGAACTTTGATAACGTTAACAGTTTATTCATGTTTAAGGCGTGTCAGGGGTTTTGTCTTGTGGGCTATATTCATAGTTTAGATGATGATGCTAAGTAAGTTTTATTAATGTGAAAACTTTGTTACGTTAACATATATTGATTGATCTTTGTATAAAGAACTTGATTTTATGTTATGTTTATCCAAAATGATACTCGAAATGTGACTTGAATCAATAGATCAATAGATCAATAGATCACAATTGGACAGGAGGGAGGTTGGATAGTGGTTTGATTTAGTGATTTACTGCTTTAGGGTATGTAAAACGTTACAATTTTAGTAAAAAATATGACCTTAATCAATAGATCAATAGATCAATAGATCACAGGTGGTCAGGAGGGAGGTTGGATAGTGGTTTGATTTAGTGATTTAACTGCTTTAGGGTATGTAAAACGTTACAATTTTAGTAAAAAATATGACCTAATCAATAGATCAATAGATCACAGATGCGTCAGGAGGGAGGTTGAGTAAGTGGTTTGATTTAGTGTTTACTGCTTTAGGTATGTAAAAACGTAAATTTTTAAGTTATAAACATAAAAAGAATAAGAAATTTTATTTATTTATTTATTTATTTATTTAATTTTTATTTTTTTTATTTTTTTTTCTTTTCTGTATCGAGGATACATCATAAGAAAGATGTATACCAAGTTTCGTTGTTCTACGCCAATATTTCAGTTTTGTGGGGCTGGTGACCCCCCTTTGGGATGTGTACGGCTATTTAACCCATATACGATATGGGTACCTTATATGAAAGGTATATACCGAGTTTCATCGTTCTAGGTCAATATTTCAGATTTGGGGCCGTCCCCCAAATTTGGTTTC
>JABUQX010026855.1:37500-74390 GCA_015478945.1 Trachelipus rathkii
TTCTATTTTTAGATTCAATCCCTTTGAAAAGGAATTATTTTTAAAAATTTATTTTCCTTCCAAATGGGAACGGGTGGCAGCTTAATTTAAGGGGATCAGGACAGATTCAACTAATCTGTCATGAAATGATAAATGCCATATCAGCTGTATACACAAGAGACAAAACTCAAATGTAAAAGGGAAGGGAACAAGTGGTCTTGTCATGTTTACGCCTTGGAGCACCTTTATTTGAAAATCTTCATTATTTTGAAAAATTAACTTTGAAATTGTGTTCAGTATGTAATGTTAAAGTAAGTGTTCTGCATATCTTTATGACTTGCCCATTATTTCAACGACAACGAGCGTATTTGAGACTGAAGTGTCATGAATTGAAATTATCATTTGATATAAATAGGGCCTACTTTACTTTTCGTCTATGTTTCCTGTAAAGTTATCTTCATTTTTTGAGAGATAAATATTCACTACTATATAAAATTGCATCCTCACTCTCCATTATCAAATGACATTGTATCTTTTCTACATCACTCTCGTTTTCTCTATACATTCCTGTTTTGAATACCTGTCTCAGCAGTTTTATGGAAGATGGAAAAAGAGACATGGCTTTGTTAATTTATAATAATAGATTTAGTGATTTCAAAAGTGAAGTGTTTGCTTTAATTATTAATTAACTTAATCTAATTACATAATGTTTGCATGTGCCAATGTCCTAGTCGAATGAGGAGCACAAAAAAATTCATCAAGTAACATGGACCTACCTAGGGAATGGGTTCCGGAAGGGTCTTGCAGGACACTAGATATCATGTTGGCTGGAGGGGGATCGATTTCCTAGACCATATATTTAGCTCATACAGGTTTTCAGCAACTTGGCAATGCAGGAGGTCAGGCAGTTTTGTATTTCTTTGGGACTACTAGATTTTGTTTCCTGAAGAAGCCAATGCGGTTTAGCGGGGACCTTGTAGGGCTCCCCAGGAAGCCCTATTACCCCATCAAAGCAAGCATCAGCTTAGCAACAAATGTACCTAGGGAAAGAAATAGATAATATAGAATTAAAAGTTATAAGTGGGGTAAAAGAAGGATATATAGGATCGATAACCCTTATTAAAATCGTTACTTACAAGATTATGAAAGAAAGAAAAAAGATTCAACAATGGCTCGCTACAAATAAACAGTCTTTTCTTGGCAGAAACATTGAATGATGCTGCTGTGAGTATAAGGATACTACTGTAAATGTGTAAAAAATGTGAACTAGAGTTAAACAAAGAGATATAATAAGCTTTACAAAATTGATAAGTTGCAAACCATAGAAAGTACAGTTTATTGAGGATCTTAGGAGGAGCTAAATTCACACCAGTAACCCTTAGAAGAGAAATTGGGGCATCAACAATGCAAGCAAGGATAATAATCAGCAGAATGAAATATATGAAATCGATATCAGATGGGAAGGAAATTTTTGTGATAGTTGAGTTCAACAGATTCTGATTAAATATCGATATCTTTTTCTGATAATCTTTTTTTTTTATATATCTTTCAGCCCCATATAAAAGTACAGTACTAAAACAGTGGTGCCAAACCTCGAATATGAATTTAATCAATCTACCAAATTTTTTTTTTTTAATTTATTTTAGGACCCAACCGACCCATTAAGTTTAGGTTAGCCCTATGATAAGTTTTGTTAATTATGCATAGTAAA
The DNA here is from genome assembly GCA_015478945.1 of Trachelipus rathkii. Taxonomy (NCBI): domain Eukaryota; kingdom Metazoa; phylum Arthropoda; class Malacostraca; order Isopoda; family Trachelipodidae; genus Trachelipus; species Trachelipus rathkii. Next base: position 39,191 of record JABUQX010026855.1, read on the forward strand.
TCTGTCTACTTAACTAAACTTATTATATTATCATAACCTTACAGATTTTTTAGAACAAAAAGAAATATATAAAACAACAATTAGCGTCGGGCAGGGTGACCAGGCCCGCCTCTTTAGGAGGGGTGATTCGGTCCACTCTAAATAAAATAAAAAATAAAAAAAATTTTTTCGCTCATTTAATAGCCACGCGGTAGTACTACAAGTTTTATTTAGATCATATTTAATTCTAGAAAGTTTTTATATTTTTAAAAAATGTTACAAATTAGGGTACAAAATGTACTTCAATAGAATTTCACTTTTGAAAAATGTGAGTTTTTTTAACTTTGTTATAAAATGAAAAATTGTGGATCGATTTTAATTATTTTTTCAGTGGATACACTCGAGTATGATAGCTTTAAACTGGCAAAGTAAATTTTTGATCCAAACAGTATTAGTGGCAAATTACGGGGCCTAACTTGGTCGATCACCCCATCGTAAAAATTGATGGAGGGGTGATTTGCCACCATTGTATTTTTACGTATTATTATTGACATTTTTATTACGTATAATTAATTTAAATATAATAAAAAGTTACTTATATTTAATAAGTGAAAATTTAAAAAAAAAAATGAAATTTTAATAAAAAAAACGAATTCAAAAAAGTGTCAAAATTTTTGGGCGGAGAGGGGTGAATCGGACCACTTATTTTATTTATCATTATTGACATTTTTATTACTTATTACGAATTTTAATTTGATAAATAATTATTATATTAAGTAAAAATTAAAATATAAAATTGAATTTATACGTAAAAGACGAATTTAAACAGATGGTCCGAGTCACCCCTCAATGGTGGTCCGCTTCACCCCTCCACGGTCAGGCTGACTCAGCGTTATTCAAACTTTAATAAAACTTTTATTATTAGAATTAAATAATTATATTTTTGTGTGCTTATGACCGACTATAGGGCCATGATTTACAAAAAAAAAAATTTCCAAAAAGTGCTTTAGGGGAGAGTCGGGAGACCAAGTTATGCCTAAGGTGGTCCGAGTCACCCCGCCCGACGCTAATATTTCTTATAAAAATATCGTAAATTTGGTAATTTTTTATTAATAATATTTGGTAGCATTGCTTATAGGAATATCAAAATATCAATTGATTTTAAAAAAAATATATATAAATTTTTTTAGAATCTGTTGAACTCAACTATTACCAAAATTTTAATACATATAGCTACTTACCAAAATGAAGGAAGAAGGAAAAAAAAGGTGGAAAACAATACTTAACTACTTGGATAAAATAGTGATTGACATAGCAATACTATGAACATTAGAAATATAGAGAAGTAAGAAGCCACATGGCCCTATCGAGACACTCCCAGTCAACCCACCAACCAAACATACTCTCATGAAAATTTACAAAGCACCCTAGGGCTTGTCAAATTCCAGTAACTAAAATCCACCAATTTGGCTTAGTTAACTAAATAAAAAGGAAATTGTAGAAAGAGTAAAAATTTGGGACTTGCAGAACTGGAAAAGAGAAATAAAAAACAAAGAAAGAGTAATAGTAATGCAGAGGGGCGTCACCCCCAATTTTGATAAAAATCACAGGATATACTCTAAAAAAATAATAATGAAGAATAAAAAAACATTAATGAAGAATACAAAAAACTAAACATGGTGGTCTCTTTAGGAAATAAAGTTACAGACTCTCAAAGCTGTTAAAACTCTCATAGACATTTCATTTTTGATCCATCCAGGTTAGGTCTCATTTCAGGCCCTCTAGTTCAGGTTTTGATATTTTTTGTTTTTGTTTTTATTATGATATTTTTAGAACTAGATGGACCACTTTGAGAACTATACAGGACTGTGGAGAACCTCAATGCAGCAAGTGAAAACCGTCCAGCCCACTCAGGACTTTTCAGGAAGCGTAGAGCTAAGCTCATCAAGGGTGTGTAAGAGTCAGAGCATAGTCCAAGACACTCTGTACGCACGCAAAGTCAGTTTCTCTGTATATCCCATGAGACTTTCAGGAGAGTACAAGTAAACGATATAAGGGCTGTTCCATACAGAATACAGACAAAACAGACCCTTGCAGCATTAGACAAACACCAGAGAAAGGATATGGCAGTCAAGTTACTGGAGAAGATCCAGGAGACACTAGATTTCCTTAACCTCTTTTGGACCTCAGTTGAAGCCCACTTCCATCTTGAAGGAAAGGTGAACTCCAAGACAGATTTCTTCTCTGGGACTTTCAAACCTAATGAAGTAGTCACCAAACCCCAACACTTTCCCAAGTGCATAGTATTGGCTGCAATCTTGGCCAGAAGAATCATCGGGCCATTCTTCGAAGAATCTGGTATGACAGTGTCAGTCACCAAAGAAAGGTATGATGAGGCCTCAAAATCTTCAAGAGTAAGCTACAGACCCCCTATCTGTCGCTTATGAGAAAGTTCTGGTTCCAGGAAGATGGAGCAAGCCCTCACACCTCAAACCTGTCCCGAGATTGTCTGAAAGAGAACTTTGGAGGCAGTGTGATTAGTTTCAAGACTGATTTTGAGTGGGCACTTCATAACCCAGACCTTAGCCCCCAGATTTCTTTTGGGGCTTTCTCAAAGATATCTCCCATGCAGAGAGACCCAGGACCATCACCGAGCTCGAGGAAACCATCAAGGAGGAGATAAGAGCCGTTGCTTAATCTGTTTGTAAGGAGATCTTGGACAACTTTGTGCTGCACCACAAAGAAATGCATGAAGCTTAATGGAGGTCATCTCGAACACATTCTGTAGAATGAAGAAGAAAAGGCCAAAGACTTTCATGTTTTAATTGTTCTAAACAAATAAACTAGTTATAATTGAAGCTTCATTTAATTCCGACAGAAAATTAAGGAAGCTTCAAAAGCCTTTCGAAAGTTGGGGGCCATTTTTTTTTTGTCACCCTTTATTCTATAAACCAGCGCTCCAAAATTTTTTGATCGCATACCCCTAAGATGATAAAATAATTATAAGTTGTACCCCCTATAGGCCTATAATATAATCTAATATAATATATAATAAAAAACACTGCGAACATTGAGAGAACCTCACACTCATGTGATACACAATCATACACTCGCAAGTGATCATGAGCCTATTTGGCGTACCCCCAAGTATCACTTTAGGTACCCCCCAGGGTACGCATACCCCACTTTGGAGACCACTGCTCTAAACTATTGTCCAATCATTCCTCATTAAACACTGATGCAAAATAATAAGTATTGAGAATATTTTTCTTTATCTGAACTTACTAAATTTTCATTAATTGTAATTGGAAGAATTGTCTTATTCCTGCTTTTAAATTTATAAAAGCTAAATAACTTTTTTGGTCCTTACTGCTATTTCTTGCTAACTATTCCTTGTCAAATTAATTTCTGCCTTTTCTTTGTTTTTCTTATTGACTGGTTAAGTTCATTTCTAACTTTCTTATAATTTTTTAAGTCTTCCTCCCTGCTATTACCTTTGAATAATTTAAAACTACAATTTTTATTGGTCATCTCTTTATCTCTCTATTCCACCAATTAGGCTTTCTCTTCACCTCCCTAATTGATCTTTAAATTTTAAACCCCCTTAGGTATATAATGTTATGTTAAAATAAATTTTCATCTTTAAGCATATCTTTAAAGTACACTGACTGAATGTTCATCAAAATTTGCTTGAAGCATTCCCACATGACAAAACAATTTTGGTCTTTAAACTCCTTAACCCAGTCAATTATATTAAGCAGGTCTTGTAAGTTGCTATAATCACCATTTCAGAAATCTTAGATCTTTTCCTTATTTTAATTTGCAATTTGGGCCTAGATATCACATTCTAGTTATATTGTCACTACTAATCCCTAAATTCTCTTCAACTCTGACCTCATCCACTATGCTTTCATTGTTAGTTAATACTAAGTCTAACAGCGCTGCCTGTCTTATTAGGTTCTTGGACCACTTGACTCAAAAAGTGTGTCTAGTATACAATTTATAAATACAGAACTTCTATGATCCACATTAGACAAGGAATCCCACAGAATGTCAGGCAAATTAAAATCTCTCATTATGACTATACCGTTTTCTTTATTGTGGCATGCTGTCTTGATTTCTTTAATCATTTCTGTGTCTAGTGTATATACCAGAGGGGGGGAACCTTTTTGCCATTGGAATATATATATATATATATATAGTATATATATATATATATATATATATATATATATATATATATATATATATATATATATATATATATAGGTATTGTTCTATATTTGAATCAGTTCATATTTTCTGAAAAAATTTTCTAAGTTCAAAAAAATTTCTAAGTTCAGAAAAGTTGGAGTTAAGTTAGGTTTTAAAGAAAAATTCTTTAGTGGCTTGAAGCTGCAGCATGAATTCCCGGCTTGCCGCTAAAACACTGTAAAGACAATAACTACGAACAGAAATTGCTAAGAAAGAAAGCTATAGAACTGATCAAATAGGCACCTGCTGTATAACCAGTATATACAACATGTAACAACAACAACTATTATATACTGCTGCTATATATATATAACAACATATATATATATATTTTTTTAAAAAAATATAAAAACTTATATATATATATATATATATATATATATATATATATATATATATATATATATATATATATATATATATATATATATATATATATATATATATATATATATATTTATATATATATATATATACGGTATATATAAAGAAACAATAGAAAAATATTAAAACTAACCTGGCAACAATACTTAAAATAATTTTAAAATCCGATGGAAAATTTAAGTTAGTGGGATATTTGCATTTGTTTCTTGCTTGAAAGTAATTGAATATTTGGATCAAGCTTCGTAACACGCAGCCTTAATTGATCCTCTAAATGAGCATCTGTAATTTGAGTTCTTAAATTAGTTTTAATTTTTGTCATGAGAGAAAACGACTCGCAGCAGTAAGTACTTCCAAAGCAGGAAAGTAAACGGTGTGCATGCTCTCGTAGGCATGGATATTCAGTTACATTTTTCCAAATTTCTGTGGGATCTTTTTTAGCGTCAAAAAGGGATTTGAGGATACTATCTTCCCCCAACTCAAATAATTCCATTTGTAGTTTCGTAGGAGCCTCGGATATACCTACTAAATGTGATAAAAATGCAAGTTTCACCCCAGGATTGTGCTCGTCAAAATCTGAAAATCTTTCAGTATATTCTTTAATTAATGAATTTAAAACACCTACATATTCAACAAATATTTTATTTTCACATTTCTGCTCATTCAACATTTTTGCTAGTTCCGGAAAGTGTTCTGCAGATATATCCGAATGAGAGCAATGTTTTGAAAAATGCTAATTTTTTTTCGAAACGCTTGGATCTTTTGCCACATTTAATATATATGCTTCGTTTTACTATGCAGACAAACAGTTAAAGCGTTTTGTTTTGTCATGATATCAGACAAAAATGTAATGTTTCTGCAAAATGCTTCATCTGATAGATTGCATAGTTTTCCTTGTTCTTGATAAAAGTTTAAAATTTGTCGTTTTAAAGTTAAAACCTTTTTCAAAACCTGTCCTGTTGATAGCCAGTGAACTTTGCAGTAGTACAGTAAATCAACACTGTACGTTTCCTCATCTAAAGTTAGCATTTGCCGAAATTCACGATGATGCATTGCATTTACACGAATATAGTTGACAATCACAGTAGTTCTATCCAGAGTGTCTTGTAAAATGATGGATTTTGCGCAAAGATTTTGCTGACGCAAAATGTAGTGAAATGATATTAATTTTTCAAGTTTAAGTTTTCCTTAGAACTTTAATAAAGCAACAAATCCTTTTTTTTTTACCTCATGGAAGGTGCGCCATCGGTACAGACACTGACTAAATTAATTATTGATATTTAAATGTAATCGATGACATACTTCTTTGAAGTTTTCGAAAATATCAACTCCGCGAGTTCTTCCAGTTAGTGTACCAAGTGCAAGAAGTTCTTTGTAACATTCAAAATCTTTAGTTACAACACGAATAAAATATAAAATCAGTACTTTCATCTAAAGCAATTGAAAAATATACATCTTCATTTTGTAAAATTGTAAGAAGTTGCTCTGTTACATTTTGAGCTAATTCGTGCTGTTGATCTGTTATAGTTCTTCTTGAAAGTGGTAATTGTTTGTATTTATACATTTTTTCTGGATCTAACATACCCACAGCTTCAAAAATGCATTCTTTAATTATTTCTATGTCACTAAATGGTTTGCCTCTTTTTCCAAGTATATGTGCTATTATTTTGTAAGTCACTTCAAGCTGCAGTTTTATTTTTCTCTACAAAAGCACTAAAAGATGCCTGTTGATGATGCTTTTCATTTTTCAATTTTTGAAGTGCTGCTTGTCGAGATTCACCTAACTTGAAATATTTATGTTCATTATGAGTCAAATAGTGTTTATTTGCATTGGCTTTTTTCAAAGTATTTAAAGCTGTATTGCACAACAAACACACCATTTAATCTTTCACAGAAATAAAAAAAAAAAAATTTAACTCCCACTCTACATTAAATGTTCTGTTTTCTTCATTTAATTTTCTTCTCTTACAATATGACATGATGCAGAAAAAAACTATTCACAGCAATACGAGACAACACTATTAAGACATTAAGACATTAAGAATTTAGAGACAGTAAAAAGCCACATGGGCCTATCGAGACTGTCCCAGTCAACCCACTACCCAAACATGCTCATGCAAATCCACAAAGCACCCTAGGGCTTGTCAATTTGTTGTAACTACAAATCCACCAATTTGGCTTAGTCAAAACTAATGATATATAAATATGATACCCAAACCATCCACATGCATTAATAACTAAGTTATGGTCACACATGCTATCTAACTATAACTATATCACAACTAAAAACCCGCCAATTTGGCTTCGTCAATATATTATATGATTCCCAACCCATCCATAAACGAATCTAACCCTTTCTTAAATGTTGCAATCGAGTCACACTCAACAACCTCCTCTGGCAGACTATTCCAAAATTTAACAACCCTATTACTGAATGCATGCTTTCTTATATCAAGATGGCATGCTTTCTTCTTAATTTTCTTATTATGCCCCCTGGTCACCTGTCCATGTTCTACTATGAAAAATTTATTGATCTCTGTATTATCAATAGATGTAAATATTTTGTAGACTTGTATCATGTCCCCTCTGAGAAATCTACAGAAAACATTCCTAACTCCTTCAGCCTCTCCTCATAGCTCTTACCCTCAAACCCAGAAATCATCCTTGTTGCTCTATGTTGCACTCTCTCTAGCATATCTAAGTCTTTCTTTAAATAAGGGGCCCAAACTTGTGCACAATACTCTATTACTGGCCTAACATAGCTATTATACAGTTTACTTATTACTTCCTTGCTCTTGTAAACAACATTGCGATTTATTATGCCCAGCATCTTATTAGCTTTATTCCTAGCTTCCAAACACTGATTAGCTACTTTCAAATTACTGCTTATAATCACACCTAAATCTTTTTTTTTTGGTCCACAGACTCAAGCCAATCCCCATTCATATTGTAGTTAAAACTTTTATTTGAGTAACCTAGGTAAAAAACTTACTTTTTTTATTAAAAATTCATTTGCCACTTATCTGCCCACAAAAGCTCACCAAAGATCATTTTGAATCTTTATCCATCCCTTCACTATTCCTAACTGAGGTGGCCACTTTAGTATCATCTCCCCTAGAAACCTTGCATTTAAGTCCTGGTCTAAATCATTTATATATATGAGGAACAATAGTGGCCCCAGCACTGAACCCTGTGGGACACCACTCTTCACTATTTCCCATGATGATTTATTCCCATTTAGTTGTACACACTGTTTTCTATTTTGCAACCACTCTTTAATCCAACCATGTACCACTCCACCTATACCACATTGCAATAACTTTTTCATCAGCCTTATGTGGGGAACCTTATCAAAAGCTTTACTAAAGTCTAAATATAAATATCAATATCAACTGGATCTCCTCGGTCGATGCAGTCAGTAATGTATTCCATAAATTTCTAAAAGGTTTGTCTGACATGACCTACCCTTTCTGAAACCGTGCTGGGAGTCATACAATACCTTGTATGACTGGTACCTGGTACTACCCTCTTTCAAAATTCTACTCTATATGACCTTTCATTAACTTTTCCAGAACCTTTACAACCAGAGATGTTAAGCTAACTGGCCTATAATTTCCCAAATCTTCCTTACTACCTTTCTTATAAATAGGCACAACATATGCCATTTTCCAGTCATCTGGTACCTCACCAAATGCTATAGATCGCTTAAAAATCAAATACAGTGCCTTTGCAATGTTGGTACTACCCTCTTTCAGAATTCTACCATATATACCATCAGGGCCTGCAGCTTTACTTGGGTCAATATGATCTAATAAACGTTTTACATCTTTTACATCAAATTCAAATTCTGTAAGTCTATTTGTTACATGCATACAAGAACTATTAGTCTCCAAACTATTATCTAATCTTTCCTTAGTAAACACTGAAGCAAAATAAGCATTGAAAATGTTGACCATTTCCTTATCTGAACTCACTAAATTTTCATCAATTTTAATTGGACCAATCGTCCTATTCTTACTTTTAAATTTATAAAAGCTAAAAAACTTCTTCAGATTCTTATTACTATTCCTTGCTAAATTAATTTCTGCCTCTCTCTTTGCCTTTCTTATTGATTGGTTAAGTTCATTTCTATTTTTCTATAATTTTCTAAATCATCTTCCCTATTACTACCTTTGAATATTTTAAAACATCTACGCTTTTCATTAATTTTATCTCTTATCTCTCTATTCCACCAAACAGGTTTTCTCTTTGCCACCCTAATGGGTTTATCTTTAAAACATACTGACTGAATATTCGTTAAAATTTGCTTAAAATGTTCCCACATGATAAAACAGTTTTGGTCTTTAAACTCTTTATCCCAGTTAGTTGTACTAAGCATGTCTCGAAATTTGTTAAAATCGCCATTTCGGAAATCTAAGATCTTTTCCTTATTAACTTGTAATTTGGGCCCAGATATTACATTCATATTAAATCTAATTATATTATGGTCACTAAGCCCCTAAATTCTCCTCAACTCTAACTTCATCCACCATATACTTTCATCGTTAGTTAATATTAAGTCTAGTAATTGCATCGTATCTTGTGGGTTCTTAAACCATCTGGGTCAAAAAAGTTATCTAGTATACATTATGAATGAAGAACTACTATGGTCCATATTAGACAAGGAATCCCAATGAATGCCTGGAAAATTAAATCACCCATTATGACTACCTTTTTTACTGTGTGGCATGCTGTCTCTATTTCTTTCACAATTTCCACGTCAATTCTTGACTCTGGCTCAGGAGGCCTATTAAATGCCTCTATTCTAAATGATTTGTTGTATATAAGAATATCTACCCACACCGATTCAATATCATGATTCATTTTAAAGTCAGTCATTAATACAGATTGAATATTGCTTTTAACATAAGCCACACCACCACCCTTCTTTCCTCTATGCTGGTATAAATAAAGTGAATATCCGTCTATTTCATATTCCTCTTCTCCATATAATTCTTCATTAACCCATGCCTCAGTTATGCAAATAATGTCTAGATTCTCATTTATGGTATAACTAATCAGCTCGTCTTTTTTATTTCTAAGGCTATGAGCATTTGTGTAAAAACATTTGATAGTCAGAAATGCTGTTATTTTATTATCTATCATCATTATTTGAACCTGTAACAACACTAGCTTTATTTATCTCCTCCACTATTATAGTTACCATTGCTATTATTTTTATCTAGATTTAGCCCACCACCCCAACTTTACCAAGTTTTTGCTAAACAAGTCTCCAAACTGGTACTGAAAAGCTCAACACCTTTACGACTCAAGTGAACTCCATCTGCTGCAAAAAGATCTTTATCCAGAAATTCTCTCCACAAATCAAAAACCTAATATGTTCTGAAAAACATAAATTCCTAATCCTTTCATTTACACCTAAAGCCCTACTCCCCCATTGAACCATGTCCTATCACAGCACGAACAGATAGCTACTGATCGCCAACCAGGATTGCCAGGTTATTTGAACAACTTTTAGCTACATGCTAAAATTAGCCAATATATATATATATATATATATATATATATATATATATATATATATATATATATATATATATATATATATATATACTGTAATAAACTTTTTAATTATTTTTTATTTATTTTTATATATATATATAATATATATATATATATATATATATACTGGTTCGACCTCAGAGGAGGCAAATTTTAATTTGTTTGACGGTGGAGGTCTAACTTTGCTTATATATATATATATATATATATATATATATATATATATATATATATATATATTTATATATATATATAATAAAATTATATATATATATATATATATATATATATATATATATTTGAGTATTTACTTGAGAAAATGTGACTAATGAATAATGTTCAATTCTCAAATCCTGCAAAGTACATCGTGATAACATGTTTAAAACATGAGAGTTCTGTGAGTTGCCAGAGATGGTCTAAAACCCTGTCGACCAACTCCGCAATAATAATATAATATAATACAATTAAATATTACTTCAATTAATTCATTAACATTAATTCGATTAATTTTTAATTGTCATAATCAATATAATTAAATATTAATTGATGCAAGAGCTACCTTTTATGGAGGCCGCACGTTCCCCACCTCTGGTATATAGCTACTATATATACCGTAGTTTAGTATATTCCCACATCTACCATATATATATATATATATATATATATATATATATATATATATATATATATATATATATATATATATATATATATATATATATATATATATATATATATATATCTAATAAAAAAATAACTTTGCTCTATATATATATATATGCTTAATAATAATATATATATATATGTATATATATATATATACCGGTCCTTATATATATATATATATATATATATATATATATATATATATATATATATATACATATATATATATATATATATATGATATATAGCTACTATATATACCGTAGTTTAGTATATTCCCACATCTACCGTATATATATATTACATTTACCACACCCTATATCATATTAATTTAAATCAGTTATTTTCCATGGTAAAGTCATTTACGTTGGGATTTTTGAACGTAGATCACAAAAATGACCTTTGTTTATCATAAAATGACACCATTATTTTATAAATTTCTAATAAATGAATTTAAAATTGAAAATTTTCAATATTATATTAATTTCTCATTTGCAATATACTAAAAACTAGAGACATTTTGTGAAAAATGAATGTCATATTCATGATCCACATAGAAAACACCCTAGGAAATGCTTTTCTCTCCTCTGTAGCAAAATCATTGTTAAATAGTGTGTTATCAGTCTGAGAAGTCAGCACTTGCTAAAGCAGCAACTATCTTCATTATATAATTTTTTGAATATTTTCTCCCTAATAAAAAGGAGTAAATTTGACTTATTTTTAGGAATGTACAGTATATACAAGTTGATAGCTTCAGATTGTTTTAATAGCACCATATCAGAATTTTCTGAAAATGCATAAAGTGTATCAAAGTCTTAAACATTACGTTTTCTAAAATATTAAATCTGAATATGCAGTTATTAGATATTGGCAAAATGAAATAATGAGCATTCTTAAATATGTCAGTAGTTTTCTTCTAGAATATTATTGTTTCATTCACTTTACTAATTTAACTATATTTTTCAGAGAATGTAGATAGATTTTGTTACATTTGGATATTAGCACCTTTGAATTTGCTGTAAAATTCTTATGTGTTATAATATAAGAGCTTTTAAAAGTCATGGCAGTTGGAGGAAGGACCTCATCTGGAATAACAAGTCCTGCAAAAATAATTGCCAATGTTTTCATATCTTTTATTGGAGCTGGTCTTCTTGGACTGCCTTATGCATTTAAGGAGGTAAGTTTTATTTATATTTATAAAAGTAAAATTTATAGATAATTGTAAAGTAATAAGATTTATATTTTTATGTAAGTACAAGTTAAAGAAATTTTTATACTGTATACCTATAAGGTTTTGTTTAGTCACCTTTGAATTTATTTTTAAAAATTTAAATGTAGGACCTATAGTAGTTAAGCCTGTTTAGCTTAAATCTCAGGCCATCACACAAAACACTACTTATAACAGTCAACATAAACAAAACTAACTTATAACAATCAACATAAACAAACCCTTTGATACAGTCCCAAGACACAATCTAATTCACAAAATAATACAATTAAATTTACCCACAAATTTAAAGAAATGGTTACCCAACTTCCTATCAGGGAGAACAGCCCAAATACAGATCAACAAGAAGAAATAATGTACAGTAAATGTAATAATGGAATTACTTAAGGAGTAAATCCTAATTCCCCTACCGTTATCACTTATTCACAGCCGACCTACCAAAACCACAAACACACCACACAAATATAACAACCTATGCAGATGACATCGCCATAGCCAGCACACACCAGAACTTAAACACAGCAATTCTTCTGACCCAACAATACATCAACCAAATTCAAACTTGGCTAACTGACAACTAGAATGTCTATATTCACCTCTACTAAATCATCTATCAAATTATTAAAGAGTAGGCAAACAGTATCGGAGTACTAATACTCCAAATCTTCATATAAAACAGATAGCTATCCAATATACAAAAACACCCAAATTTTGGGTGAACTTGAGTCCATCCTAAACTTCAAAACACATTGACTAACATACATCAATCATCAAATAGGAAACTATAACATACTAAGACTATATGCTGGCACTGACATTAATAAGAAAGTAAACATTATTCGCACACCGATCTTAACAACAATACATCTTCCAACACTAAATATTGCGTCACCTGTATGGCACCCATTATTTAACTCAAGGGAAAGATGAGATAATTCAAGCTCCAAATGGATAGGGGACTCATAGAGATTATTTAACGCTGCAAATCTGACTTGACTCAGCTATCAACTATTATCACAATAAAAGTTTGCAATTATATTTAGACTTCATGGAGATTAAGCATTTTGACAATTGATAGGCTTACTATCAGTGTTCTATTTTCGCTTTAATAATGTCATTAACACAGTCGGTTCTCTAAACGTCATGCTAATTCTGTCGACTTTCTCGTCAGCCCTACTACCACAAGGTTAATAAAACTTTCATCGTTTCCCCAACTTATTATACATAACAAATCTAAACAACATCCAGGTCCCCACGGGCACAACTCTTATACAAAAGTTCAAATACACACCACATAATGAAATTATTTAAGAATACTACACCACAATACTAAATTCGGAATCCATCAAGCGCAAATTATTGCATCTGAATTCGAAGACAATTTCTCTCTCCGTAACATTCAATCATCTCTTGCCATAACTAAGATTGGCACCACCAAACCTGCAATGCTACAAATACCGTATAGGTTTAAACTTAACCAGACCACATCAAAAATCTGCACAAAATGCAACCAGGCTCGGGAAACTCTCTCACTTCCTCCTAGAGTGTCCAGCTAACCATCGTCCCAGAGCAAACTGAATCAGAGTCCCTGAATCTGTTACTCAGTCCTCGGTACATCACTAAGTACCACTATTAACAGGAAAGGAAGAAGTTGCACCATTGACAGCAGTTGATATGGAATGATTTGAAAGAAAACTAGACACAAGTTAGCAAAGTGAAGGAGAAAACCTGAAGGAACGAAGCTTAAAGAGCAGTATTGCATGCCTTAGAGAAGTTCTCCAATAAATGGTAAAAACTTGAGGTTTAAATTTTTAAATAAAAAGGAAAATCTATGGTGACAAATGAAGAAACAGGGTTGCATTTCAAAGTTAGTATTGAATTTATAGCCACATGGGTTGGGATTTCACATGGTTCAAAAAGATTGTCTTAACTGGTTCCTAGAGCTTTTTGTGAAGATCATCTTATTACAGAGCTAATCTTTCCATAAATCTATTTTCAAAAATTGACACCAATGAGGAAGATTTCATGCAGCAGATTGTTTCAGGGGATGAAACCTGGATTCATCTTTTTTGATCCAGAGAGCAAAGTCCAATTGAAGAAGAGATTCTCTAATGCCTTACAAATTCAAGACAGAGAGATCGGCAGCAAAGGTGATAACAACAGTGTTTTGAAATGCCAATGGTATAATCTTGAATGACTTTCTTGAGGGACAACAAAAGATCACTGCAGGCTATTGTAATGGATTATTGAGAAAATTAAAAGCTGCAATAAAGAAATCACGTAGAAAGTTACATTGAGAAATTTTGTTCCACATGACAATGCTCCGTTGAATTATTTTATGTGAAATACTTTTTCAAAAATTTTCTATTGGGGAAACCATATCTATCTTACAGTTCTGACATCCCATGTCTAACTCTTTTCATTCCAAAGTTAAAGAGGCATTAAGAGAGGAACAAGATCCAGATTGTGTTCAGGTAAGGTGTGCTCTTCAAAGAATCTTCAGGGTAAATTAAGATGGTTTTCATTTTAAAAGTGTGTTGAGTAGATAAGAATTATTGGGTTAAGTTATCATTACGATTATTTTTTTTTTACTTGCTTGTTGTTTTAAATGCGCATTTTTTGTTTTGATGTTTGCAACAGGAATTTTGATGGTTTCTGTAAATGTAGGGGTTCAAAATTATAAGTAGATCGTAAGAAATTTTTTTATGAGGTTCATTCCAATTTTATGCCATTTTAATAATAATTATAATAATAATATATAATAATAATAATAATAATATAATAATAATAATAAATAAAATAATAAATAAAATAATCGATTTAAAATATAAGTTTAACAGATTTTATTTGAGAAGGAATTTGGGAATGGTGGGAAAAAATAGGGTGGGTTGGTTGGGAGATTTTAAAGTGTTAGCTGCAATGTTAATTGATTATTGATTGTAATATGCAATTTTGTCTTCGGTGGAAGAGCTGGAGCCGATGATTACAATGGATAAGTAGGTAGAAATATTTTTTGGTTGGAGTTGCCGATTAAGGGTGTACCAAAATAAGTTTCATTTCTTTCTGGAAGACAAAAAAGTTTTTGCCCACCCTTTTGCGCAAGAAAGGAGAGTTGAATCTGTTGAATATTTTTGTAAACTATCTTTAAAAAGGGAATTACTCATGAAGGAAATTAAGATATTATATTTTTATTATTGGATTGGTATATGTTGTAAGAGGTATAGTTTGATGCATTGGAGGAGAGCAGTAATAGCACCCTTATATAAGGGGAACTGTAGGAAATATAGGGGAATTAGTTTATTGAGTGTTGTAGGAGGATATATTTTAATATTTGGTTGTAGAGTGTGTCGAAGTGCTGAGAGACTGACTTGATGAAGAACAAGATGAAATTTTAGAAGTGTAGAGGATGTTGTAGATCAATTTTTCATAAAGAAAGGTAATTGAGAAAATGGAAGAGAAGAATAAATGTATTTAAGTCTTATGGACTTGTAACAGGCGTATGACAGGATCACTAAGGAAGTTCTGTGACAGGTTTTAGTGATATATGTGTGTGGTGCTTCTGAATGGAATCAGAAGTATTTATGACGATATGAAGTGTGATGATAAGAATTAAAATGTTTCAAAATTTTCATGTTAAGAATAGGTTCAAATGCTTTGGAAACAATTGGAATTAAAATGAAATGACAATAGTTAGAAGGTAGAGGGTAGAGGGTAGAGGAGGAGTTCCCCGTTTTTCTGCACAGGTAGAGGGAGAATTCGCATCCGACAGGAATGAATGGATGATGTATATAATTTTCTAAGACAAGGTACAAGATCCGAATATGATTTGAGAACCACAGAAGGAATACGGTCCTATTCACACGAATTGCTAGTATGGAGCTGCAAGAAAAAAGTTCCGAGGTTTTATGCAAATATAGGGATTGGATAAGGAGAAGGTAGTTGGGGGAGGAGAAGGTGATGAAATTGTACAGAAATGGTGTAACCTAATACAGAGACAAAGTTCTCTTTGAGCTAGAAATTTTACCCTAGAAGAAGGTAAGACATCTGTGATGCTATAAGAAGAAACGGGGGAAGGGGGCCCGGATGGGGGAAAATCAAAGTTAGAACTGACATTATGTTCAATATGGCGGTGGGAATCCCTTCTGTTTTTATGTCTTCTCTTTCTGAACTTGTACCACAGGAACAGTAATCATTCAGTGGAAAATTAAAGGAGAATGAGTGTAAAACTCACAGTTTGCGGCACCCTTAGTGACACAAACATCTCCCTATTATATTGGAAGATTTGAGGAGAGGACCGGATTTTGAAATTAGACAATAGTTGGAGGAATCCAAAAACAGGAAAGAAGTTAACACTAAATTCAAAAGTTTGAGTGTTATGAAAAAGTTTCATATATTGTGTTCATCTTCAAGACACAAGTAGGGATGACTATCAAAGAAGAACACAAGTAGGAAGCACAATCCATTAAACAAACAAAGTTCAAGGTCTAGGACACAGGTAGGAAAGACGAACTGACACAAAAGGAGATAGAACAATCAAGGAAGAAAGTAAATAAGGAGCTCAATTAAAGTTGAACGCAAGTATGGTACATGATCAAGGACACAAGTAAGGAGCATTATAACAAAATAAGTTAAGATCCCAATGATAAAAGAATAAAAGTTGGGGAAACACATGCTAGAAGCACGATCAAGTGTACAAGTGGGGAGGACGATCAAGAACACAAGTAAGGTACACAATCAAGGGAATAAGTATTTTATACGATCAAGGGCACAAGTTGGGAAAACGATCAAGGACACAAGTAAGGTACACAATCAAGGGAATAAGTATTTTATACGATCAAGGGCACAAGTTGGGAAAACGATCAAGGACACAAGTAAGGTACACAATCAAGGGAATAAGTATTTTATACGATCAAGGGCACAAGTTGGGAAAACGATCAAGGACACAAGTAAGGTACACAATCAAGGGAACAAGTATTGTGTACGATCAAGGGAGCAAGTAGGGAGCACAATCAGGAACGCAAGTAAGGTACACGATTAAGGGAACAATTATGCCGTACAGTCAAGGGCACAAGTAGAGAGTGCGATCAAGGAATAACACAAACCGGCTATATGATCAGGAAAGAACACAGGTAAGGAGCTAAATCAACAAAACAAGTATGGCGCATGATCTGGGATGCAAGCTGAAAGAACAATCAATTAAGAACACAGTTATTGAGCTTAATATAAGAAGATAAATAGGCAACACGATCAGGGGAACAAGTAAAGAGAAGAACAAGGCCACAAGTAGAGAGCACGATTAGTGACACAAATTGGAAGTACGATTTATGACAAAGTAAAGAGCACGGTCAAAGAAATATGTAGGGAACATGATATATATATATATATATATATATATATATATACGTGAGAGATAGACTATTAAAATATAATAAAAATAAAAATAAAATAAAAAATAAATATAATTCAGGACTTCCTATTACTATATCTAATAATATAGCAAAACCTTAGGCGTGTGATACTACAAACACTATTAATAAGTAGTATATAATTACTCATACCGTCATATAATTAGTTCCTTTACTCTCAAATAAATTTTTGTAATGGCTTATTGAAGGTGTTTAAAAACATAATGTTTATTTAAATTAAGAAGAGTTGTAAATTATAGTCAAAAACTACCCTATAGTAATATTATGAGTGGGGATTAATTAGATAAGGTTCTTATTATGTATTTTTGTAATAACAATATAAACATTAATTATTACTATATTAAGATAATATTTGTGTTTTCTTGTAACATTAATTGTTATCATATTATTATACAAAAAAAAAAAAAAATAAAAAAAAAAAAAAAAAAAAATAAAAAAAATAACTCTTTTTAAAAAATTTCTCCTGCCTCATCTAAAATAATAATATTATTAGTTACACTCATTCTCATAAGTAAGCTCTATTAGATTGTCAAATTATTTATAACTTATTAATTATTTATTTTAATATATTGAGTGAAAATATTTGGCCACAGTTTGATAATATATGGCTAACTAATTTTGTGAGAGTGAGTTCAACTGCTATGTACCGTACTATACCTTGACTAGATATTATATGATATTACCCTTAATATTGAGCTAATTTCGAGGGAAAGGAAAGGCAGTAATAAGGCTCTTTATATAAGTTACAATAGAATAAAGAAATATATATATATATAAATATATATATATATATATGGTCTGACATTATGTATAGCTCCGTGATACTTCAATAGAAATAAGAAACCGGAAAAAATTTGTGTTGATTGTAGGGGTAACTTAGTTATATATTAATTTATAATAATACTATAACTTATTATCACTACCATTTATTATTATATGATCGGTGTTGAATAGTATATATTATACTCTAATTGTGTATATATTAGAACAATCACAATTTATAGATATTAGTACCTATTTTATTTATAAATTTTGTTCTTACCATGATATCATACCTACCTAATTGTGATTTAATTAGTATCATTATGAAGTGAAATAATTAAGATGCTTAATGTGAAACGGCTATACATTTACCTCCCTCTTTTATACATGTATCACTTATTTTATATAATCACATTCAGTCAATACGCGTTTTCTATTATACCTAACTGGTGTTTCCTAAAACTCTACACCTCTCGCTTGTTGAAGTTAAAAGTGTCAAGCTCTTACGTGAGTCATATATTAGTGTGAACACGTTATACTGTTACCTATTTACCATATCAGCTTAGTAAGTAGTGTTGTTAATAAGTTACGTAAAACCCATGTATTAGGTTATAATAATAAACCAGGGTATGAAATATAATATATATATTTATATATATATTATATATATTAATATATATATATATATATAAAATATATATAATATATATATATATATATATATATATATATATATTATATATATATATATATATTAATTAATTAATTATTTAATATAGCTAGTTAGTTAGTTATATATATATATATATTATATGTAGTTAAATGTAGGTATACTATTATTACATTTCAAAATGATATAATACTACTAGTTATATATATATATATAAAAATATTTAAAGTAATTTCTCAGTTTTTATATTTTTCTACTTTTTTTAGGCTCATTTTTTTAATAATTTTATTCATATGATAAGGAAAGAAATATATATGTTGATTGAAATCAATTAAATAGACGTATGTTGCCATCTTCAGTATTTTAATTAATAAATAGTATATGTATATACCTTTATCGAAATTGAGACTTTATAAATATTATTTAAAATATATTTTTAAATAAATTCTTAAAATAATTTATATTTTTGGTGAATAGTGAAGGTATGGTGATTATTTAATAAATTCATAAATATTTATATAATACTAACGTGGTATATGATAATTTGAATATTTAAAAGCTTATTTAAAATTGATCAAATAATTTAATAAATCTCAAAAAAACACTCCTATGCTCCAATAAGGTAATTAAATTTTAATAAATTATGGCGATATTCACATAATGCATATATCTTTAGGTATGGATCCATGCTTTGAGAGGTTTTAAAATTTATAGCACCCTAATTCATCCAACTCTTCTCTCAACACTTCGTGGATAGTTATAATACCTACCTTCCTAATGATTAAGTGATATAAGAACAGTTGCCCATCCCCCACATTGGAAAAGGTCTCACGAGGTACTTACAGCTATTCCCTTGTGCTTGTGATGGAAATCTCCCTCATACCGATGTCAAAACTGGACCATTATGAGAAGTTACATTGCACAGACGTGTCGCTGCCTGGGAGTCCTTTAGATATCTTGGTGCATAAATATCTCAACATGATTGAATGGGTCCTAGTGATTTTTAGTTCCATTAAATACGCAGGCGATGGCCAGTAAGAGTTATACTCTCGCCCCAGACGTGAGATAAAACAAAAGCAACAGCTTTATACTTTTTGTACCAATATTTGTTTTACGAGATTAATTATAACGAGTCTGTAGTCCGTTGACTAGAAAAAAGACCGTTTTGAAATCATAGAGAATAGCTTCTCACGTTACTCAACACGCAATACTCCAGTCGTGCTCTCAATCCTGTGCAGTACCGTCTCTAACTGATCGCATCATTAAAGCTACTCGTGCCTCTACTCTGAGCTGTTCATAAATTATCTATATCCACATTTACAATAATTTACAGACCGTGATCAACTCTAAAGTCATTCTACTATTATCTAATAGTATATTGAACTACATGTTTAATATAATGAGTATTATTAAAAAATAAAGAATCACTTACTCTAGTTAAGAATGTGATAAACCTTATTACAATAGTCTAAAGACTTCTATATTATATTCTTATTAGTTGTTATATGTAATAATAATATTAGTATTATTTATTAGTAAAAATTTTAATTTAATTCACCTCTCATAGGTATATCTTGAAAAGAGCATTAGCTATATAAATATATAATATATATTATATTATATTATTATATATTAATATATATATATATATATATAATATAAATATATATATATATATATATATATAATATATATATATATAATTATATATATATATTATATATATATTAATATATATTATTAATATATATATATATATATTATTATATTAATATATTATATTATATATTTAATATTATATATATATATATATTAATATATATATATAATATATTATATTAATATATTAATCTATATATAATATAATATATATATATAATATATATATTATATATATAATATTATATTATCATCTATGAGTAAAACCCCTTTACGCCCCTATTGTATAGAATAATCAAGTATTGTGATTACACTCGATAGTTATATGTGTCCAACCACAGTAGTCAAGGTTTGGGTCACCATAGATCCTAGAGAGCAAGTATTGTATATTTAAAAGTTTGCTGTATTCTGCATTAATCTCGATTGAGTATTTGAGCAAGAGGTATGTATCTACAGTGTCTACTCATTATATTGTGATGGACCTTTGATTTGTAATCTGCTACATAAATAAATTTTACCTAGTTATGTATTTATAAGTCCTATATTATATTAAATTATTATCTAATACTGTATGATTGGATTGTATGTTAGAATTTTTAATGATATTAAATTATTGGAATATGGATAATATTTTAGTATATACATAATAAAATGATTAACATTGATTTTATTTCGGTACTTTAAGTATGAGATTTATATACCTAGATTATGATTAGTGGGTTCTATATCTTATATAATCTATGTCTTTTGAAAATTTATGTAATTATTGTATAATAAGATAATATTCTTGTGGCAGAAAGAAACCAGAGTGTGTTAGAGATCGAGTTGTCCACTAATAAGATAATAGAGGATTATAAAGAATTATAATCGCAGTAAGAAAGATCTGTACTATTATTTGCGATATCGTTAGATGTTGAATTAATATATTAATGAGGTTTTAGTGATCTGGGCTTTCTTTGTTGTTACGTCTGTTTTAAAGATCTACCTCACTTTGCTTAACTTATTATTCGTTGACATAGAGAGAGTTATTATATTCATTCAAACTATAGTATGGTATCTCTAATTAGTGCTGGCGAGGGATTGTGAAGAAATTCTAAAACAAAACGTGTGACTCGAAGGTTTCCCTCAGGAATTTATTGCAGTTTCGGAGAGCTAGAGAGAGAGTACTTTAATATGTAATAAGGAAGAAATATAATATATTTAAGTGGTATCTATAGACTATCTCTATAGAGTATAATTAGCACATTCTTCTCGTATGAAAATCATGAAGTTTTGTAATGGTGTTATTTACAATATATAACGAGGGTTTTAAATCTCGTAGTAACAGAATCTATTAATATACATTTTAGTTTTACGCAACCCAAGTAAAGATAAAATGGATAGGGTATTATATATTGACCAAAAATTATTTGAGTCCTTTTATGACAATATTGTCATGTGATTATGGAGTGATGATCGCTATAAAGGATTTTACCTCCGTGAATAAGTTATGTGATAGTGAGTATGTGACGTAATATAGTGCTTTGGATACTCGCTCATAGCTATCTTATTCCTCCAATCTTCGATGATTTAATGTTATTTGAGGAATTAAACTATTGTTCTCCGTCATTCTACGCGATATATATTTGAAATGGGTTCAATTATACTTACCTGAATATAACTATATATAAAATATACATATATATAATATATATATAATATATATTAATATAATTAATATTATATATATATAATATATATATTATATATATATAATATATATATATATATATATTATATTTCCCTATAATTAAATATATTATATTATATATTATATATATAATTATATAATATATATAATATATATTATATATATATTATATATAATATATATATATTATATATATATATATATTATATATATTATTTATAATATATATTATTATAATTATATATATATATATATATTAATTAATATATTATTAATATTATATATTAATATATTAATATATATATAGATTGATGTTATAGATATATAAGTGTTTATTTTTAAGATTTTAATTTTAATAATGTAAAAGCAGTTATTTAATAACTTATTTCTCCATTAATTTTGGAAGATCTTAAGCGAGGCACTAACAATATATCTCTATATCTAATCTTGAATTATGGGATAAAAAGATTTAACCAATTTTGGAATATATTTAGATAATATATTAATAATATAAAGTTAAGCAAAAAGGGTCATTCTGAAAGAGTAAAACATTAAAGTATCATTTTAGTGCTAATATACTAGTTGGAGATATTTAATACTATATATAGTGGTTATGTGGTATAAATTAATGTCTCTGGGTAAAATATCGTTCCGTTACTCATGTTTTCTTATATTATTATTCATATAGTGAAGTAATTCTATAAATAAAGTACAGTAGGAACAGATAAGCATATATCACACAGCAAAACCATAGATACATTAAATAAGAAGTTTAAAGTTGGATTATTTATTTTAATAGGTAAACTGAAAGATACAACAACACACTAACCTGTATGGATCGATGATGACGATTACAAAAGACCCGTATGAAGAAAATATTTTACTATAGTTGTACTAATTCGACGTATGCATAATCGTTATGTGAGAGATGATCATAGAACACTATATAATGCGCGTTAGTTTCTCTTGTTATCGGAATAAGAGGTTTATTTTGCGCTATACAGAAATAAATTAATCCCTCAGAGATCGATCCTCATTGTTCCTACTTGGCTGACTTTTTACCTAAACGTACTAGATATATCTTATAAATATGTACTAGATATATTATTTATATAAATATATTTTTTCCTTTTATATTTATTCCCTTCAATTATTTCTTCGAATTTATTATTCTAAAATGACATCATATAATAACAGGACAACTCAAACTGGTTCTATAAAATAAAGAAAAAGTATAATAAATGTAAAAATAAATGAAAAAAAAAACTAACTTTTAAAGAAACAAAATAATTTTATATCTGCAAAATTATTTAATTATATTTATATTTAATTTGCTAAAGATAGAAAAATATTAAATTTTATAGTATATTCGCAAATTTGTGTCTTACTAACCTGTGACATATCACGAATCAGATTTTTCTTTGATAATGCAGAGTTATCACTACGTTTCCGTACTTTCAGGTGATTATTATAATATACCACAATAATTCTCGCGGTTTATACTTTCAAACTTTGCATCTCTCGGACATTTTCTCACGATAGATATTATTAATTTCTGTCTATCTATAGTGAGAGACTTACTGAGCTATTTTTTACAATAACTTAGATTCGGATATTTGAGAGACTGAATCTCTGGTAACTCACAACTTAGCTATTATTACTTAATAAATAACTACTATATAAATAAAATATATAATATAATTTAGTGTGAGGTATATATACTATGACATCAATTTTCCTATGAAAATACGTTCAGAGAAACCTCCCCTCTCTTCCTCTGAGTATTCACTCAGCTGACTCTCAAGTGCTCGCATTGTCATATCTAGTCAAGCATAGCGCGGGACTCCGCCTTAACGATCTGTTACAGTTTATCCTATTATTATATTATAGTGATAATATCTGTATATATATTCGTACAGACTCCAATATTATAGAGGAGTTCCTGGAATAGGGAGTGTCTGATTTCCGGTTCTAGGTGAAATAATAATACAATATATTTACTAAGTGAAGCTCAAGATTAATTTAAGATATATTTAGGGAAATAAGACACCATCATTAGTGACAATTTAATTCTTTATATAGTGAACATTTTCAGATACTCATGTATTGATTTCCTTATAAAGTTATTAAGAAGCTTATTTAGTGATTTAATTAGGTGAGGTGTAACTCATTATTGAATATTGTGACTACAGGTTTTACCGCTTGTAGTTATTAATATTGTTTAGGTGCATTAGAGACTATCAAACACCCTTCTTAAGGTAGTGTGAAGATCTGTGATAGATAAAGTACAAGTTAACAAACAGAAAGACTTGCGCTAGCATGACATTTCTAATTACTTCTAGTAAATGTGCAAGATAAATACTAAGAGTCTAAAAATTGTAAACTTGATGGACGTTATGTCATACGAAGTTCAGAGGATCGGCTCTCCAATGCAACCTCTCCACACACGCCCCTTGATCTAAAGAATTCCTTATTTCTCATTCTTCGTTAACCTGTGACAGATCACGATGGATCCTGACTCTTATCATTCTAAAATATACTCTATGTTATTTTGACAGTTTCGTGACAAGTTTATGGTGTGCTATGCTCAAACCCTTTCGGCTCAATAAATTACCAACTTCTTCATTGGTAAAACCACCCCACTGTTTCTTCAAACAGATCTCCTCTAAATATAAAACAATCCTTCGCCTTCAAGTTCTACCCACCTTCACAGACGCTGCAATTCCTTTTGTGGCAAAGATGTTCTGTGCCTCTCTGTAGAAATATTTTATTCCTCTCAGAAGTACAGCGGGCCTAATTCTCCATACCTTTCCCTGTACATACAATTTTCCTATATTAGCCAAAAGGTGATAGAAGACTTTAGGAAGTATGCTCTTCCTGGCTCAAATCAGCATTCACAACTTCACAAGACTCACGCTTCCTCCTCCTACTTTATACTCTATATGGTTTCTATATCTCCTTACGCTCCTCACTAATGTTTTGTGACTAATACCTCCTTTCCTCTTCATGCATCTTGGATTACAGTTTACTTCAATCTATTTTGACTATTGTTAAGAATCCCTTGTGGTTATGATAAACTTTACAATTTATTGATAACTCTACAGTGTTTTAGAGAATATGGGTATTAATGGCAGACATAGTCCTAATCAGATATCCGTGCCCATTTCTATGATTGCAACCCAAAATACAGCAGACATATATATTATCTAATGTCAGATATACTATATATGCGTCTTTTTCCTCAAGTCGCTTTTATAATGAATTCGTTTATAAACGCGAATAGACAATTATTCCCTATGAGACGAGAATTCTCCTTCTCACTACACATCATATCCCTTACCTCACAGCCCACTGTCTCATGTTAGTGCACGAGGTCTCTACTAGTATCATACTCCATTTTGTTTTTTTTATGCACATCCTTTCTCCTCAGATTGTTCTCTCTATCAAATTTCAACTTGGCCAACATTTTCAACAATACACTCGTAAACTGCCTTACTTCGTCCGGTCTCTAATTTCACAGGAATGTAACTAGCTCTCGTTCCCATACCTCCGTCCTCCTCTCTCCTTAGTTTGACTTGAATATAAATCAAAGGGGCCCTCCACCTTGTCGTGATCTTTCTGATTCCTTACATCTTTTGGCATGGACCGGTACATGATTCTTACTGATATTTAGCTATCTCATATTTCGATATTTCGTTGTTTTCTTCGCCCTTCTCAAAGGATACTGTTACAAAAAAGGAACCATAGTGCATATGTTCTTGGGGCCTACCAACAAGTCAACCGATCTCATGGATGCAAGCACATTACCTCCAACTCTTCACCCCTAATAAGAAGATAAAACAACTTTGGGAGAAGTTGGAAATGAGTTTATCTCTAGTTTTATATGGTAGGAGCTCAACCCCGTTAATAACTCGAATTTTTCATTCTTTATATATTCAATAAACTAGCCTTTCTTTCAACATGCGCTATGCTGATAGTAGTATTTAGGTATCAATTTGAGATTTGATACATTGAATACATATTACTCTTACACTATTTTTTCTATCAGTCTTACTTACCTCTCATTATACATCTTTGTCTACCATCCTAGCTAATAAATAACAATAAGTTTTCTCTAATATACCTTAGATTAGGTAGTATTTATAATTTATAGTAAAGTATCTTTTAAATTCCTCAAATTGATAATAGACAAATACCTTATTTACTTATATATCAGTCATTATTATTCTCACTCTACCGATTAATATGACCTAATTTATTCTTCTTTTAATTTTTACGAGATACTATCCGCTTTATTTTTTTTCCGAAGTACATAAATAATATATCTAATTTTCAATTAATATATATATAATGTGCATGCGTGCTATGTTGTCGTTCGATTGCATGATTGAGTTTTAATATGGTTTCCAATCTGTGTCTTTATTTATTTCACTTCTCTCAGTATTTACTTTTTGGTTCCCCTTTATAAGAATATATATTAGTTTCATTTCTTTCTTTACCACTTATTGTTGTTCTATCCAATTAATCAACTCAACAAAAAATTTGAGGCAGTGCAAATTTCTCTCAGAAGTAAAATATTTAACTCTAAAATCAGGTATATTAAGTCTACTACATTTTATTATCGCTAATTATTTTGAATTATCCCTTAATACTCATTAGTCCTATTACTATAACTTCTATATATGCACATAATGTTATGAATATATCTCCACTATATTTTTATTCCTTAACCAAGCCCACTCTTTGTCTCTAATTTTTTTCATTTTATTTACTCAATAATGATTAGCCCTACCCACTATAGTTTGACTTTTTGATCTGCTGTATCATGTTCCTTATTTTATTCAATTTTGAGTCAACTCCACCACAAGCAATTCTACTATGGATTCCGTACCTCTTATATTTATTTTCTTTACTAAATAATACTTTTTATATCATTTTTCAGGCACATTTCATCATCGGATATTTTTCATTCCAATTCTTCTCGTTTTGAGATATTCTTTTTCTACTTATATAGCTCTAACTATAAGCTAATCTGCCCATCCCGCAATAAGTGATATATGATTTAAATATATTATATTATAATATATATAGGTAGGTAGAACCTAACGATACTACTACTAAGCAATAGCTTATATTGGGATATTCTTTTATTTTTTACATATCTTCCTTCTATTATTGTAATCATTTCGGAATTATTATATTACCTATCTATTCTTGTAATATCTTTAATATTGCTACCTTTTATTCCTTTTATTATATTTTTCAATTATCCATATACACTCATCGGGACCTATATAATATAATTTTTCTATTTTAATGATATTCAGGACTTTTTCGCTACTAACCTACAAATATCACTCTCATTTAGATGTATATTTATCATTACTACTCCGCCGCAACACTCACATAATTGAATTCTATATAAATAATTAACCACTCTAAATATTCATACTATGAATTAAATTATTATTATTACCTTTTTCTATATATTATATACTTTATACTATCCATTTTATAATCAACTATTTCTATATTAAAATCCCTATATTATTAATAATTCTTAGGTTGTATACCGAATTTACAAATAATACCATAAATCCTACATTTCATAGTCTACTAAAATAGACATAAATATATATTTGTTACCTTTAAACCGAAGCAAGCGTAAATGCGTGGCTAAGGAATAAATTTAGTTTGTTAAAGTTTACAATTAATTGTATAGAAAATATTTAATTGCTTTATGTTCGAATCTACTTGTTTTTTAATCCCTTTTATTTTCCTCCATTCCCTCAACGTTTCATCACATATTAATTTACCCTCATATATATAATCTCATACTAGTATATATATATATATTATATTTAGACATATATACTACGTATAATTAATTTCATTTCCCTAATAATAATGCTTAAATCACGGCCTTATATACCTTTATTATTTTTATTATTTCTATACTAATATCTACGGCCCATTTAAAGGTATATTTAATTTCACATCGTCAACCTTTTTATCTCAATTTATTATATGGTTTTAACTCAAAATTCTCGTTACGTTTTATCCATTCAATATTTATCTTGCCTCATGACTTGCGTGAAATCTCAATTCCTTCCCTAAATTAAACAAAATAACCTAACTATTTGGGGCCACAATCAACCATTGACTAAAAATTAATAATTTTCTTCCCTTATATATATATATTAAAATAATTAGATAGTTATATCTCTATAAATGCATAACTCTCCTATATATATATTACATAGTACTCAAATATTTTTCTTTCTTTTATCTAAGTAAAAATTTTTTATCTCGTCGAGAAATAAAAATTTATTGGGTAGGTTCAATGATATTTGGACATTGAATACTATATTCTCTTATATATATATCACATTTTTTCACGTTCTCTCTCCGCTTACATCTTTAGTATAATACTACCTATACCTATGAGCTATATATAAACATAATAGTTTTTCATCATAATACCTATTAGTTTTACTTATTTTAATAAATGTTCTTTTATATATTAACATCATTATATTAATAATAGATAAATTAATAATTATTATATTAAAGTACTTATATATATATTTTATTATTCATATTATATCCTTTCCGATAAGCCATTTTCTCTTATATCTCGAATATATATATAGATTAATCTAAAAAGCTTTATATATATATTTATATAATATTATATATATACGTATATTATATATATATATATATATATATTAATATATATATATCTATATATAAATATATATATATATATATATATATATAAAATATTATTATATTTTTTTCTATCAAGGCATCAAATAAAATTCTTAATTTCTAACATAATTAATTACCTTAATATATATCTTATATTCGTAATCATAACTGTTTATTATTAGTGATTGCCAATATCTTTTCATTTATTTATTATTAATATTTATGCTGCTATATTACCCTTAGTTTTTATTCTACTTCTCTTTACCACTTATTAGTATTGTTATCTGATCCAATTATTCTCAAATGAAATGATGGAATAACCTCACAAGTTTCAAACATAATATTGCCATACGTCTTAATATTAAATTTACTTGAAGTAATGTTCCACTTAAAAGATCTTATTGACATGGTAATGGGTACTTTCATATCTTCCTTTATTATTATTTTCTTAACCATAGACCCTCCGTCTTCCACAATTTTCCATTTAATAATTTTCACTAAGATGTAAAGCCCTATATATAATAATACTCCAACATTTCCTTATGCACAGGAAATAGTATTTTTTTTAGAAATCTCGTCTAAATTATTCCAAATATCCTCTTCATTTACTAGTCTTATTTATTATATTTATTCTATTTTATGTAAATATATAAACTTTTTTATTTCTATATAAATTCAGCATATTCGCTTCATATGAAGATTATTTTTTCATTTTCCCAATTTCTCCAGTTTTTGAAAGAATCTTTCACATAGCTACAAGCTTTAAAATTCTATGTCATACTCTATTCCCGTATACTACAAGTATATAGTATATATATATATATAGGTAGTGACCTACTGATATAACTATAACCGTAGCTATCGATAAATACAATAATTCCTATTTTTTATATTATTATACAATTATCACCCTTTATCTATTGAATATTTCTGATAATTCCTTTATGGTCTTCTGATAGCAGCTCATCAAATGGAAGCTTTTTATCTTTTATATTTATTTTTTCTCCTCATTCCTTAACACATCGACCTCAATTTTTCTTAATACTATAGATATCTAGAGACTTTTCTCACGCTTACAAAATCCTCAAAACCTCTTTAGATTGATATTTAACTTACCTTACCGCCGTCACATCACATTATTTGATTCTATAAACCTCAATTAATATTCATCTATATATATATAAATTTAACTTGTCCCCTTTTCTTAATTCATTTACTATCCATATTATTTAACATACTTCTTATATATTATAAATTACCGTTAATAACCACCCACAATAGATCTTTTATTACGTCTCTATTAATAATAATAATCATCATTTTTTTATACTAGTTATCTTTATTATTTATGCATACACTATTAGTGACAAACCACTATTTATATTTTACTACGTAAATATTTTATCAATAAATCATCATTCTTTTCTATATAAATATTAATTTATTCTCTCAATACTATTTACGTGATTATAACTCAAGTTATCCATTACCCGTACAGTTTCTCATGAGACATCGAGGTGAGTCCTACCCATATAAAAATTTGGCGTTTAGCAATATTAAAAGTGTTTCTCATATTCTTTCTCAACAATTTTTCCTTTTGTATGTTGTGTCTCAAACAACCAATTCAATCTAAATTTTTTCTCCTCATTCATGACATGTTTTAAACTTACTCTTTACACATCGAAGCCCGTTTCACGGCATACATCTCTATCCAAACTCCTTCCAAATCTTTTTGACTTAAAGACAAATACCTTAGTTGAGAAGCTGCGCTTGACAAGCTGAGGGAATGTATGTTAAGAAATGGTGCTCAGCTTACATATACGTTTTTAGACACATTCTCAATATAAGATCAACATCTTTCGATCATCAGGGTTCCAATTCAATCCCGCGATTTCTATATTCAATTTTCTTGATGAAGCTACCTCCGGCAAATAAGCTCCATCTTTCTTCGTTTCCCTCGAATATTTTTATTATATTCCACCACTATCTATATAGATTAACTAGAATGCCCATATCCCAATCTAGTCTTGCTAGATCACAACCTACTTGAATATTCATGGTAGATCGTGTCAAGTCGAATGCGTGTACCATAAGAGACGACTATCTTTTTTTAATCTCACCAATATCACCAAATACGACCTATTCTTTCAATCTCACATTTCATTGTAATTCAATTCACTCGAAGCTCAGCTTTGGTATATAGATCACATCGTGCTCATTCTAACTCAATCATTTTCTTAAAGATAATCTTTTATACTCGCTCCTCTTTGATTATACTTATGAATAAAATTCAATTCTCCAATACAATCTACATAATTCTCGTCTATAACATTATAGCGTCATCGTAGAATGACTTTATCTCGCATCTGTTATCTCTTGATTCTAAGCAAATTTGTACTCAGGTAAGTCTCTCAATCCAATCAATGAGTAACTCACATATGATGTATTGTAATGCGATATATATTTTTTCAATCTCTCGTATATCACATCTCTCACATAATCGATCTCTTTATTTACTGCATTTTTGCATCTAATATACACATAATAGACAATTTATGGTTCAATCTCCACTGGCCATGAATCACAAATTCTAAAGCTAAATCGTGCTACCAACAGACTAGATCTCCCACATTGATTATGTGCATTTTAATCATTAATCCGTCTCCGTTGTCTTCCCTCACTCTGTGTGTTCTTGATTCGTCTCTAACTCCCTTATACGATGAATATCAATACAAGTTGCAAAAATCCATACATATAGCATAGATCTCTCGCTAACATAGCTTTATCTTCTGAGTGTTTTTATATATAAATACATATGAGTGAAGTAATGTCGATGTTCTTTTAGTAATGGAGTTATATCTTTGCTCTGTATAAGGCTATACAGGTTAGTTTTAGCTGTCCATATGTTACTGTTTATAACTGGTGGTAGATCCGCTCTTTTTCTTTGCGCAACTATATTACTTCTATAGTAGCTTAGGTGGAGTGTATATCTTAGTATAACTAAGTTCTCAATGCCTTTCCTTCTAAAAACATAGGCAGAATTTTTTCTTCATTTTTAATAGATAGTTCAAATCCTATTTATTAGAGTGAGTTAAAATATTATTATAGTATATTTCCAATACTATCATCAATATTCATTTCATTCTCCATTTAATTAGTATCTTTTTTACTAAAATCGGAAAATCTTTAAGTTGTATACATTTTTTTTTATTAATTAATAGGTTGTTAGAATTGCTTCCTTGTAAAAATAAGACTACCAATACACCTTCTTATATAATTAACTATTTATTTAGTTACTCAAACCTTCAATGCTAACTTCTTAATATTAATATTATAGCTTATATTTAATAGTGTGAAAGCTCACAAAAATAACTTCACATAACATCAATATATATATATATATATTAATTAATATATTGATAAGTTTCTTCGCCCTTGAGGTAAGGGATGAAAGCAAAAGAAATAACTTCAATAAAAATATTAATTCTCGAATCGCGAAGAAAAGATAGATATAATATATATTACTTTATATACTGTAATTAAATTGTATTTAAATAATTTTAGAACTTTTTATATATATATTTATATATAATATATATATTTAATTATATATTATATATATATTATATATATATTATTTATATATAATATATTTATATAATATATTATATTATTAATAATATAATATATATATATATAATTAATAATATATATAAATATAATATATATATTATGTATATTATATAATAATTAATATATATATATATATATATAAATATATAATATATATATTATATATTATATATATATATTTTAATTATAATATATATATTATATATATATAATATATTATATATATATATATATAATTATATATTATTATATTTATTATATATATATAATATATAAATTCATAATGTAATGATTAAATTATTTTATCAACTAGATTTGCACATTTTTATATCTCTATCATAAGTATAATAAATTCTTATTTAAATCTACTATTATATATTAGCCGATATTAAATAAGTATATAATGAAATATAGTTGTATAATATTAAAGTAAGGAAAAGTTGTTCATAGTGCCAGATTACTCGAGATTATATTTAATTAACTAACTACCTAACTCCTGGAGAATAATATACAGAATGAGAATAAAATTTATAGCGAAAAACTCTGCAAAGTCGAATAATAAACCGAGTAGTAGAACAAAATAACAGACTTTAATGACATAAAAATCCTAGAGATACCAAAAACAGAGTGAGTAGAAAGATTAGTGATTAAATGCATATGTGTTAGAATGGAAAAATAGTGTAAATAGCTAAAGGCAGAAAAATTATTCACCAAGGCAATAAAAATTCAAAAGATTACAGAAAAAGTAGAATTAAAGACAGAAAAAGTAAAAAAAATGGAACAATCATAAAGAATACAGAAAGATAATACAGGTGTGGGAAAATGAGAAATATACGAAAAAGAAAATAAGTAGAAAACGTTCTTTTGGCTTAGGGCAAGCGAAGAAAGGAGTACTTAGTTCAGAAGTAGAGTACAGAAAAAGAGAAACGCGACAAATCTAATTTTTCATTGATAATACTGAAGAATAATATATTAAATAAATAAGATGAAATAAAAAAAAAATATATATTTAGAATATCATAAATTAATAAAGAATACCATAAATCATGAGTAATATTGTTGAGTAATAATAAATTAAAATATTGTATAAAAAGTTTTTCCATCATAATTTAGAGCTAGAGAATAATAATATTAGATTAAATACCAGGGAAATATTATTCATTAGAGCCAGATAGCACCATCAACGCGATAAGATGTAGCTAGTTAGTTAACTAAGGTGCACTTTCTAGTGCCAGTTGCAATACATTTTAAGGTTTTGTGCTCCCCTAGAGAAGTACAGCAACTCCATTACACATCTGAGATCGAGAGGTGCTCAGACATATCTCTCCTCTTTCTGAAAGCAATAATTTGAGAGGATAACACTCTGAATATAACAGAAATCGTTGGAAACCATAGTCTGATGTGAAATATGACAACCTTGTTTTCCTAATAATTGATGGTGGCAGATAATTTAAAAGAGAACGGCTTTAAATATAGTGTGAGTAAAGGTGCTAGAAAAAGGATGTGTTTGAGCAAGGAATTTCCTGTAATAGTGAGATAACAATGCGGCTAGAATTTATGTTAAGATATAAGTTGCTATAGAATATAAAAATAAGGTTATAATAAACATATTTGTATAGTTAAAAAGAATGCTAACTGCAGAGGGTATAGTAAAATTTAAATTATTATTATTATAATGGAATAATAATAATAAATTTTAGCTACATTAATATATATATATATTCATAATATATATAATATATAATAATAATATAATTAAATTAAAAATTATATATATAAATAATATATAAATAATTAAATTAAATTAAATAATAATAATTAATAATAAATAATTAAATAATTAAATATAAACTAATTAAATAATTATAATATAATATAATCATAATAAATATAATATATATATAATAATAATAATAATTAAATAATTATAATTAAATTAATAATAATAATAATAATAATAATAATATATTAAATATATTATTTATAATATTAATATAATTAATAATAATATTAAATTAAATAATAATTTAATTAAATTAAATAATAATAATAATAATAATATTTAATAATTAATAATATAATAATAATAATTAAATAATAATATAATATGAGAATACTCTGTAGTGATCTCTCATAAAGTACTTAAAATATAAACATATATATCGCTAATCTCACGTAATCTGAACAATAATACTCCGCGGAATGATGTAATTATATAACTAATACTCACAGTGCAATAATAAATTCACAGCTAATAAATCAATCAGCATATCTCCGCATCATCGCATTTCAACTGAGATTAGTGAAATGTTACCATACAA
This sequence comes from Trachelipus rathkii, assembly GCA_015478945.1. Lineage (NCBI taxonomy): Eukaryota > Metazoa > Arthropoda > Malacostraca > Isopoda > Trachelipodidae > Trachelipus > Trachelipus rathkii. The sequence continues at coordinate 74,136 of JABUQX010026855.1, forward strand.
CTGCAATAATTAATACATACCATTTAATAATAAAATATATTAATAATAATAATAATTAATTAATATAATAAATAATAATAATATATATAATATATAATTAATAAATTAATATATATTAATAATTAAATAATTAATATTATAATTATTAATTTAATATAATAATAATAAAAATTAATAAATTAATAATAATAATAATTAATTAAATTAAATTAATATATATAAATATATATAATTAAATAAATAATTAATAATTAA
>JABUQX010026856.1:0-7500 GCA_015478945.1 Trachelipus rathkii
GAGATTAATATATATATATATATATTACCTATACTTATATTATATTATATATTACGGGATGTACGATAGTATCGTATCCGTATCGTAATCGGCAGTATCCGGCATTTTTCTGGGTATCGGTATGGTATCGGTAAAATCTGGCACGATATGGCCGATACTTCTTACTTTTGGGATGAAAAATTATGAGAAACTTTTAGATTCAATAATAAATCTAGTTTCGATATATATAGGTAGTACTAGGCTATGTTTTTTTTCTTCGACTTCTTTTTAACAGATTTTTATCGTAACATTTACCTATTTGGATAGCCATTATTATAATTTATACAGATTTAGCTCCCACTTTTTTAGTTGATCAATAGTATTTTTTTCTTTTTTTGTACGCAATTTCGTGAGTGTGTGAGAGTGCCCGTGAGTGTTTTTAAAAACTTTCTGGATTATTCATATTTTAGATATTTACTGTAAATAGCGTTTTAGCGTTTTAAAATTTCAGGTTTTAAATTTAGGTTTTAGTGTACGAATAATTTTTCCTCATTTCTCCTTTGGTTTTTGTCTTGGTATTTGGCAGATTTGCACAGGCGCGGGCTTTCTATTGACTTTACCAACATTAGTGGCTTGCACTCTAACTCTGCATCAGTGGGATACCACCTCTGTAACTCTAAACCTAATTTTTTTTCTTGTCTGAGACCCAGATTCACTATCCGTTTAATATATCCATTATGATAGGGATTATAAAGACTCTGATCCCTTAAACCCTTATTTTCATAGAGATTTTCGAAATTCTCAACCTCCACAAGTAACAGAGGAATCTTTAATTGAATTAGATGATTCCCATCGACTACAGTATCAAGATATACAACAGAAATCTTTTCTTCCTTCTACTTCTAGGAACAATGACTATATACAACACCACAGACAACAACAACATACTGAACGGTTTCCTTTGAGGGATAGGAAAATAACAACTTCCCATCACCAACAGTATCCCAATTTAACTCCTTCTCCCAAACCTTTACATAACGTACATGATAATGAATACCGAGATCACTCATCTTTCACACCTAGAGGAAGAACTGAGTATTCCAGTTATCATAATAAAGGTTCTTCTTCTCTTACTCAACCTCCTAGAGAATCTCATTATTCTAATCCATATTCTTGACCTCTCACTTAACCTATGTTTCACCATTAGTTCCTTTCCTTCTAAAATTTATCACTACCTTCACTCCTTCGGTAAATCTGACCATCAACCTTATATCTCTTAATTTTAAAACTTTCTTTCCAACAGCTCCATCCTGCCCTATGCGGTTTTTCCTGCACTTTGATCGGGCCGATTGGGGGGCATTGCGTTGTTCTTACGCTAACTTATAATTGGAGTGAACTGCTGTTGACTCTGAAAGACACTTCAGCTTCTGCCGATAAAGTGGGAGCTGTAATCGTTGACGGGATGAGCAGGTTCATTTCTTCTTCGACTAAACTCTTTTCTCTCAAAATCCATGGTTCGATCGTGCTTGTTCTCTGGCCATTCAGGATAGAGACAGAGCGTTATAGGGTGTGGAAAATTCTCTTTCTCCTATCATCTTGCTAATTTTCATTTAGCTAGAAATAGTTAGAGGGGTACTCTTCGATCATTAAACGAAAGTGAGCTGATCTCCTGGTTCTCCTACGGACAAATCTTTTCTTGGCCTCTTTGCCAAAATACATCTATAACAATCTTCTGTAAATCATATCCTTTCCTCTCTTTATTTCGCTCTGATGGTTTGTTACTAATACTCCAACTGAAAAGGTCAATTTCTTTGCCTCTCTATTTTCTCCAACTCAACATTTGTGATCGATTCTGTCATTCTCTTCCTCCTCCTTCCTCCTCTTCAGGTGTCCTATGGTCTTTTACCTTGTGATTTGCATTCTACTTCCTATTCCTTATCCTCTCAGGTGTCTTATGCCTTTGCTTGTGATTACATTTGATCAGGTACATGGGTTCCTGAAATCTATGAACGAGTTTTGAGGGAGTGTGCCTCCGTGCTGACCTAACCCCTCGTTCAAGTATATTCTCTATGTCTCAATGCTAGCACTTTCCCTCAGTGTTTGAAGCAAGTATATGTCCAACCTATTCCGAAAAAAAAATCTAAGATCTTTGAAACTCTTCTCGACTCTCATTTATTAGATCATTTGGTATCTCATTCACTTCTTTCCGATGTCCAGTACATGGCTTTCGACACTCGAGGACTACTGGCGATATACTATCCTATCTAACCGATTTATGCTTTTCCCCCCTTAGGAACTACGGAGAGGCTTGCGTGGTGGCGTTTGGCATATCCAAAACAATTGACCGGGTATGGCACGCGTCACTGCTCTCATTTGGGTTTCCTCCTTCTCTTTGCTTCTTATGTCTAGCTTTCTTTCAAATCGCTCAATATCGGCTGTTGTTGATGGGGCGACTTCTTCTTTTTCTGTCAATAGTGCTGTTCATGAAGGTTCTGTATTATCTCCTATTTATTCCTACTTTTCATTAATGATCATCTCACCTGCACCTCTAGCTCTATCCACTCATATTGCCTGAAGACTGGACCCCTTCATTCTTCAACTCGTTTCAATTCTGCTCCCTCTTTTTACTTTCTAGAATTGCTCTCGTCTTAATCTTTCTCGATTCTATTTCTCGCTGATCAATAGAATTTCGCTGATGGGTTGTCGGGGTCTCTAACTTGTGAAATTCATTCTTTAAAAACCACTTCTACAAATCTCCTTTCTCCAAAACACTTTCTAACTTTCTATCTCTTTGACGGTTCTCTCGTCTTTCCTTTTGACAATATAAACATTCTGCCTTAACTAAACAAAAAACTGTCTTGGAAACCTCACATAAAAACGGTTGCTAGGGCGGCATCAAAGAAACTGGGAGTTCCTTTTAAAGTGCGAGACTTTTTTCCTCTTTTTCATTTGTTACTCCAGCTATACAAGGGTCTCATATCCGCCCTTTTATGAGACGTTCTCATATCTGGGGGAAACTTCTGATTTCAACCGCCGGCTTTTGGATAGGATCTAGTCAAAGGCCAAAATGCTTATAAACAATCCTGTACTTTCTAGTTCACTTGACCCTCATCTATCGGCCGACCATGTTGGTGCTTTAATCTTTTTTTCTAATAGGTACCGTAGCGCAGTGCTCGAGGACTTTCCACTCGCGTACCCCAATTTACGACGTCCTCGTAGCACAAGGAGTGCTGTGTCCGGCACATGAGTTTTGTGTTGATATTAAGTAACTCCAGACTAGTTCACTGAGGTGCTTCTTCTTTCGCTGACACCTCTGTTTTTGTGAATTCTCTCTCCCTCTTCTGTTGTTTCCTACTCATTTTTTAATCTCCCTCACCTTTAAAACGCTGCGTTCTATGCTTCATCTGCGTTTAATTTGTGTTAGATGAATTTTTGAGGCGTTCAATATCCGCTCCCTTGAATAGGGTTCTGGCCCATGAGTGGCGGTGACAACTGTAAAAAAAATAAAAGGTTCTAATTAAGGAATTCATTAAGCTAGCTGAAAGCCCCAATAATGGCATCTCCGACAGTGACCACTTCTAGAATGCATTTAAATAGCATAACCAAGGAGCTTGCTCGCTTGAAAAAAAAAAGATTCACAAAAGTGGAATCCCGCCTTATCAGCCACCCCTGGCAATCAGCACTGTTTAGTGACCGATGGTGGGAGGGCAAATAAGCCTACAGTAAGATAAGAGGATTTGAATATGTTTAGATCTTTTTGATAAATTCATGGCTCGAAATTGCATTCACATCTCATTCACCTCATAAGGAATAACACCAAGGAATTCCATCGAAAAACTGAAGAGACTGTCATCAATAGTCAAAGACTAATTTCAAAATTTCCAATCTGTGAAAGAGGAGAATGAGGCTCTACGTAAAACATAGAGATGCTGCCTACAGAAGGCACTTCTTTCATTTATGTGGTGGCATGAAAATGGCCAAGGTTTCCATTATTATCAGTGCTTGCGAAGCAATAATTATCTAGTCCCCTCTCCTCTATTAGTCAAGAGCGGCGTATTTTTTAGTGTTAGTGGGGAAAATTTGTATAATCACACTAAAAAATGAACAGGCTCTCGCCAGATACTGGTGAATGAAAGCTTAATGTTTTGGCATCACAATTTGAGTTGAATTTTTGAGTTTGAGTATTGAATGATATCTTATCTTTATCTTAAAGGAGTATATTATTATTATGTATGTTTGATTATACGTAGTTTTTTTATTTTGTCTTTTCAGTTGACTAATTGAGGTTCTCTTCTTTGTTATTTTTTTTTTCTTTATATTATAACTAGTTAAAGAATCTTCTTGTAAATTGCAATCATGTTAAAACATTAAAGCTAGTAGCTAAGCTTTGTTAATACTTACTGGAAAATGGAAATGGAATATTTTTTGAAAAAACACCAAAAATAAAAAAGTTAATTAATATTACATATTTGCTTTATTATTCCTTAAAATACTATTTTAATTTTATAAAATAAATATACTTGGCACAACCAAATAATGTAAATGACTAAGTATTGGTTTTACAATGTAATGAAATCCTGAGTTGCCTAGCAGTACCCAAATGTTCTATCTGTATTCACTGTGTATTTATTATTATTAATTAAAGAATCGGTATCGGTATCGGTATCGACACCTAAAAAAATAGAGAATCGGTATCGGTATCGTTATCTGCCTCTTTTATGGTATCGGTACATCCCTAATATATATATATATATATATATATATATATATATATATATATTATATATATATAAAATAATTATATATATATATATATATATATATATAATACTATATATATATTATAATATATATAATATATATATATATATATATATATATATATATATTATTTTATATATATATATATTTATATATAGTATATATATATGTATATATAATTATATTATATATATATATATTATATATTATAATATATATATATTATATTTATTTAATGTCTGGGGCCAGAGAAGTTGGATTTCATGAGAAAGGTATATAAACTGTAGAGTATAGCGTGTCACGTCATCGGGAAAAAACCTTTTTTTTTTTTTTTTTTCATGTTTTTTGCTGCTTCTCTAAACCTCAGCATCTATTGGAGAGTTCGAGAGCTAAGTTTCTGTGTTTGTGTGTTGTTTGTGTGTTGTGTGTGTGTGTGTGTGTGAGAGAGTTAGAGAGAGAGAGAGAGATGAGAGAGAAGAGATGAGAGAGAGAGTAGAGCAGTAATTGTGTTGTATTAAGACAAAAAGTTCTAGACTCCACCTTTTTAAAGGAGAGCCAGGAGAGTGGAACCACCCCAGATGTGTGAAGAATACTCCTTGCTATGGGGTAAGCGACACTATGATAGAACTAAGCCTGGGTGTGCCATGAAGAAAATGTCTGAAGGCACCTCAGAAATATTCCCAATCGCTCTTAAGAATTGCTTTATTTTAGTAAAGAGAAATAATGTGATCCTTATTTAAGGTACGAGGAAAAAGACACGCAATAAATTATTCAGGACAGACAAAGTCAGAATCTGTGTGACTCAAAAGAAAGATGCTTTGTATTGTGTGGAGACTATTATCGGTAAGCAAGATTGAAGGAATTTTGTTTTTATATAAGCATTGAAAACAACAATATTCCCAATGCCTCCTAATTTAGTAATTCGGAAAGGTCCGAGGTTAGTTTTCATTCTCAAGGCCCCCCCTACCCTTTTGAGGAAACTACTTTGCTGCTTTGTGGACAATTTTCAAAAATGGAGTGAGTCTTATTGAATGGTGCAGGTCGTCAGCAACAGGATATTGGTGTAGTTGGTATAGGTAGAAGTAGTATTATATATATATATATATAATATATATTATATATATATATTATAATTTGTTATATATATATAATATAATATATAATATTATATATATATTATTATATTTGGAAGATTTGTGTATAAATTTACTAATAAATATATTTAAAAAAGCTACCCATTTAGATGTCAAGAAGGAGAAAGTACTTAAAAACCGAAGAATCTTAAATTATTTTACAATTTTCAAGTAGTTTAAACTACTTCTACTTTAGGTGGTAGAAGTAGTTTGTACAATGAGTCTAAAGTTCTTATATCATGATGCGAGTAGTTTAAGTAAGAAGTTAATAAATACTTTTAACATTCTGTAAGTAGTTTTGAATGATCATACATTTGGTGGTGTAAGAACCCTAAATTGTCAATTTCAAGTAGTAATATAGTTGAGTGTTATGTGTAAGAAAAAATGAGAAAATGAGCGCAACTTTGTTATGTAGGTGATATTTTGAGCTGTCGTGCCTGAAGTATGGTGTTAATTGGATATGGGAAGATTATTCTTTGAATTAACTGAGTGAGGATGTGTTTAATAATGGAAGTATCTGACATAGGGAGATGGAGCGTGTTGTATATGTCAGAGTAATACAAAGCTGGTGTAATCCTTTTTCTTCTTAGTGGAAGGAGTTGTTGTAATGTTTGATGAAGGGGGTTGTTTATTAAAAGTGTCTTGCTGTATAATTGGGAGCCCATCATGTCGTGATGGTCAATTACAGGAGGAACTTGTGTCTCGATTTTATGGCTCAATCGTTAGAGTGACAGAGTCGCATGGCAAGGGCCTGGGTTCGATCCTAGGTGGAAATTACCTAGAGAAGTTCCCCTCCTGAATAGGGCTATGCCCGTGAGGTGTGAACTTAAAAAAAAGTGATGAATTAATTGGATTTAAGAAAGGATAAAAATGTTTTATGGAATGAGAAGTATTTATGCAAGGCAATATGTCGCAAATCGATAATATTATTTTGAAATTTCAAGATTTGATAACGAGCAGATAAAATGGAATTCAAGTTAAGTCTGGCAAAACGAATGAAAGTAAAGAGAGAGACAAACTTTTTTCCAAAGATTGAAAGAAATAAATGAAAGGTTGATAATTCTGAGGATTTTTCACCCGATCTTTTAAAGGAAATTCTTTAGTTATGAAATGAGTGAGAAAAGGAAGGATGTAAAGTAATTTAGACACTTTCCATTAAAAGGTAAGTCTTAACAATATTGCATGTGAAAATTATAAGCTTGTGACATAAAGATTGCCGAGTTGTTCAAATGTATGATGAAGGGATCAATAATAAATAAAAAATATCTGAAGGAGTTAATGAGTTATTTAGGTCTTTCTCTTTTTATGGTATTTTATAAAGGATTTTAGGACTGTGATTTGCTTAGGTTCGTTTTGTATTAGCTGTTGATTTTTAAAAGATAGGGTTGGTGAGTTGAGATATTGGCATAAAATTGGCTTGAAAAGTGTTTGATGATAGAAACTATATAGTTGTAAGTTGTTGGTTGATAGGAAACTATATAAGTTTGTAAGTGTTTGGTGAATTGAAACTATAATATGTTTTTGTAAGTGCTGGAGGTGTGGCATTCTTCTTGAATGATTTCTACATTGTACGCGGAATAGTTGAAAGTTTGCAATTATTTTTTCTAGTCTATTTGATCTTTATTTC
>JABUQX010026856.1:15000-21225 GCA_015478945.1 Trachelipus rathkii
TTCACTTCATTCAGCTTAACATGAACGAAAAAATTAAATTACATTAGTTGAAATATTAATTAAATTATATATAAATTTACCATATACATTTTCTAAAATATTAAAATGTGAAGTCACACAAATCGAATTTTTACAAAAATTTAAGAACATCAATTTTCTCTTTTTTTTTCTTTTTATTTTTAATTCTCGAGAAGACCTACCAAATTAACATTCACATTTCCACTAAGCGATCTCCTGTCCATCATGTTGACATTCTCGGAAAATTATTGAAATTCAATAATCAGTGTTCAAGTTAATCTCTTCCTATATAATCCCCTTCAATTTTGTTAAGATTTTCACTCTTATTTATGTAAAAAATTCCCTAAACTTTCTTTGTGAATGGTTGTTAAACTTGTGAATTATGTTGTGGTTTGGAGATTGATTAAATGTTACGTCAGGATTTCGCGGTGGATTCCAAAGGAAGATTTTGTTAGATTCCATTTTTAAGTCATTTATGTCATCGTTGCTCCATTCTTTCTCTTATAAGTCTGATGGGTTTCCCCTATGTACATTTCTAAATTCCAGGCAGCTTAACTTCTTTTAATTATATACAAGCTTATGGGTATTGGTTATTGGTGTTATGTTTTGTGAAAAACAATGGAGCGGATGTTGTTATATTGTTTAGTAGCAATTTGAATATTGTTTGGAAGATACTAAGTGACTGTTGCAGAAGGTTCAGTCGGAAGAACTAATATATTTTCTTTTATAAATTTTGATTTTATGGAATTGTAGAAAGTTTTCTTGGCTTTAGATAACGCCTTGGAGATAAATTGTGATGGGTAGCCCAATGCCTAAAACTGATTTCTTATAGTTAGTATTTCATTGTCAAGAAATTCCAGTTCTACATATTTTTAATGCTCCTCAAAAGAATGAATGTCAAGTGCTTCTCTTTAATATAAACACTATGGTTAGAAAACCAATGAACGTTCTTCCTTCTTCGTCCTTCGTCCTTCTTCCTTCCTCCTTCTTCCTTTTTCTTTTTCTGCACCCTGTACTTTTCTTCACCCTTTACAAACTTACAACCCTCGTGTTCGAGTTCTACGACCTTACTCTCTTTATATAACATATATTTTGATACTAATATGGTACTAAACGAATGTTTGCTAACTCGGTACCGCACTGGCTCAAGCCTCGGGTGCCGGAACTCACACCGACTCCTTCTCAAACTCCTTCCTCCATCTTTCTTGCTTCTTCCTTCAACTTCTGTTTTGCGCTCCGTGCATTTCTTCTTTTATTTCAAGAGAACCCTTCTCCGGGGGTCCCAGACACCTTCCCAGTGTTCTTGTAAACCTCATATTTTGCGTTCTATACGATCTTATATTCACATTATATTTGATTACCTAATGATGTCGGAGCTAAATTCGAATACTTACGTAATTTCATTGCACCGCACTGGTGCCGCTCCGATTCAGACTCCTGCTCCGGCTTCGGTTTAGTGCTCCACCAATGACTCATTCCCTTAGACTCCTCCTTCCTCTTCTATACACTCTTTGATTTTTGTCTATCTATGACCAATTCCAAGTTTTGGGACTCAGCCCCATTCCTACATGGCATAGCGGTACGAAACCTCGATTCCGGGAAGGCGGATGAAAGTCAAGTTTGGAGAGAGATACCCATGTGGCAAAACTCCACTCCGTTACTAAGTGAGGTTCCGTGACGGTACGTGCGTGCGGTGCCCGTGCGCTACCGCAGCCGCGGACGCCTGGGTTGAGTTTCGTGTGTCTGCCACAGACATGGCTCTTCCGATATGTAGTATAGCCTCCCTCTCCCTCTCCGCGCTTTTGCCTGTGGAATATACACGTCAATAAATAATATTCGGAACAAATTAAAACATTTATTATTATAATTTACTTAATTAATTATCACATTAATTAATTTAATTAATTATTATTTTTATTGCTTTGAAAAAACCTGCGGTTTTTTTCGTAGATAGAAGGGTAGAAATACACGACGAGTAATAGAATCTCATTCTTTGTGCTAGAGTTGGACGACGTACCAGTGCCGGTGGGGGACACAATTTCATTCGGTGATAGGTCGAACATTGGCGTTTTCAATATTAACACTGTTAACTACTTCATAGACTATAATATATATATATGATAATAATATATATATATACTATACTACTATATATATATATATATGATAATATATATAATACTATATACTAATATATATATAGATATATCTAAATATATATACATATATATCTCATGGTCATTAATCATTTAATCACTAAATTGCAACTTATCGTACACCATATCATATTTATTATTATATATATATATATATCTTGGGGTTTTACACAGAACTAATTTAGATATTGCCTCAGTTCATACGTGAGTACTATCAATATACATTAACAACTTAAAGTTATAGAATAGGTAAATCAGCAGTTCAGTCTATAAAGTCAATTTTACATGTTAATTCTTATTATTAATGTACCTTTAAGGAGGTTGAGATTATCTTTGGAAGTTTAATTATTAAATAAAACATATCAAGTCGTTAGACTAATAAAGTATAATTAAGGTCATATAAACGTTAAAATCAAAAAACTTGATATTTCTTTATTCCCTACCCCCATGACTAAGCCTCTACTAAACATAAGAATTGTTAATGGAAGCGTAAACATATATTTTCATTTATTTGAAACAAGTGCAGGAATAAAGAGCGAGAAACTTTTTTGATCCGCACTGCAAGTCGCTAATTCCTCGACGACTCGTCACCTCCGCTTTATGTCCGCCTTGACGCGGATCAGCGGAACTAAGAGCTGAAGTGCCGACATCTCTGATATATATATATATATTATAGTTATATATATATTATATATATATATATACTATATATATATAAATATATATATATTATATAATATATATATATATATATATATATACATATATACTATATATATATATATATATAGTAATAGAACAAATGGTCTCAAAGACAGGGCAATCAAATTAAATGAGAAATCCTGGTAAACAATCTATCCTCCCCCCCCCCACATCCTGATCTGACAGTCACCATTATACATTTAATATTCTCCACAAATCATACAAAATTACCTTGACAGCCCATCAATCGCAACCACCCAATAACATTTCTGACATACTCCAACACTCTTAGGCTCAAATCATATTTACAGAAAAGAGTAGCGACTACAACCCAAACCTGGTTGTACCTTATGATTATCATAATATATATTATATATAATAATCATATTATATTATATATATATAAGATATATATATATAAACTATTTATATTACTAGTATATATATATATCATATATATATATATATATATATATATAATAATATATAGTTATATTATATATAGGCTATATAGTATATACGTTTAAATCAGTATTACTTATAATTTCTCTCTATATATATATTATTATACCGTATAGCTCATACTTTATATACCATCTTCATATTTAACCTATTAGTGTGTGCATGATATATATATTATCAGTAATTATAAGTATACTATATATATATATACTAATATACTATATATATTATATATATATATTATTATACATATTAAATAATATATCGTATTCACTATTATACACTATATTACTATTGTATATAATTTATTTATCTACTTCATCTATATACTATACTATTTATTATACGTATAGCATATCTCTCTTATATATTCTACCTTAGTCATTAGGCCTCTACAAATTTATTAACCCTCATTTATCATAGCACCTATATATTATATACCGTAGCCTACGCTGTATATTACCATATACTTACCTCTAGTAGTATATACTCATAAACGTCGGAGCTCTCATTAACGCGTGCTTAAGTGTCTACATCTCCTCGTCCGGTTAGATTTAACCGTTATTCTTCTTCGTACTTTTAACGCTTTCGCTTATTTCGAAAAGAAGTAAGGACTATTAACACGAGCTACATTTGTGAAATTACGTTAAACGAGTTAAAATTTTCCCACATCACCTTGTTTATCTTATATTTACGAGTTGTATAAAAATTACTTTTGCTCTTATCTAGACTTTTAATTGTGTTTGTCGTTCGATCCATAACCAGATAAACGTTTTTTATCCAAAATTTCCTAAAATGCATCCTTTCAATGGCTCAAAAGATTTATTCCTTAACGACTATCATTTATTCCCGTTTCAGTATATGTTTAACACTGTTTTTCTTGTCATTTGCTGGTATCTCATTTCTTATGTTCGCTGATTTGTTAAAAAAAAAGATAGTGACTGGTGCTCGTTCAATGAATAGAGTTTCATTACCACTGATAACACTCATTCAAATTTAAGAACAGTTAAAGTTTGCAGGCCTTGTATTTACTTGCAGCCCCCTGTGTTGACGCCCTTTCGGCAGCATCAACACAGAGTTGAATCCCTTCTTCGCTAGGATGAGTTTTCCAGTTCGCTCGCCCTTATCATCTGCTGCGACTTATGTATACCTCCGGCTCAGGTTCGCCGTCATTCTGTTTAGACCAATTATATAAAAGCAAAATTCATAAAGTATTCACAGAAATTTATGGAACCCTCTCGAGGACGTTTAAGGCCTTCAATTCAGTCTGATGAAAGTAATAGTGGAGACAGCAGACGAAGAAAAAGACGGAAGGTGATTTCTTTCCGGTTCATCATACCACAAAACCCATTCACATTGAGTCAACAACGTCCATTAAATGCCAGAAAAGCTTCAAGTTTGGTCAAACCTGGTTGGGTCTATCCATGGACCCCCTCCTCTCGACCCCCCCCCTCCGCTATCACAACGTTGAGCCTTATATGGTGCCCTTTTTTTTTTTTTTCTACTGATAGATCTTTTTAATATATCCGCAATATCTAGACTCAACTGCCCACCCATGCGTCGCCGGTGGAGCTGCTTTCATTTTTCTATGCGGGAAAAGCGCTTTATTTTTGATTGCTGGGTAAAGATATCTTTCAGCCGAGATTAGAGATCGCTGTCGATGAAACATTTCAGTCTATCCTTTGTATCCGCACTCCCTCACTCCATCAAAAGCATATTAATTAGCAAGTACATCCTAGGAAACCGCGCTTATTATTACAGCACTTATATATATATATAATATATAATATCTATATTACTATTACATTACTACTTATTACTACGCTATACTTATATACTACTTATACTACTATACTACTTTATTAAAGATCTATATATATATTATATATATATAATAAAGCTATTCATATATACTGTATATTATATACGCTATATTATATACTTATATATTAAACCGCATATATACATACGTATACATATATAACTATTATATATTCATCTATATAATTAAATAATAGCTATAATATATATATGATTATTATATACTAACTATATATACTATACCATATATAGTAATCTAACTATATATATATCACTATACATATCAATTTTTCATTATAATAATCTTTGAATTATCTGCAATCCATAAAAGAGAAATTTAACATATAATGGGTTTTACTTTACATATTTTAAGCACGTGTTTAACGTTAATCTTAACGTTAACTTGCCTCCTGACAATCTTTAACACCCCAGCTCATAAAGGCTTTTGAATGAATTACGCCCGATTAATTCTTTCCTTTTAGCTTGGATGTATTAACGGATTTTAAAGGTCTCTCGGCCTTACGATCTTTCTTCTTTCCATGCTAATTACGTGCCACCCACCCTCTTTTGATCGCTATCTCTCCTGATACTCTACACATGACTTATCGTATTACTTAACAGTGCCGATATATATCTCATTACTCTCAGTCTCCATCTCCCTCTTCTCTCTCTCTCTCTCAATAAATTACTTTATATATATACTATTATACTCCCAGACTACACTACAATCCTATCCAGCTATCCTATCTACTTTATATAATATCATATATTATATATATATATATATATCCTTATATATATATATATATAATATACTATATATATATATATAATTATATAGTATTACTACTATACTATATATATATGACCTATTGATAACTTATATCCCTAAGGTTTAAATTCTACTTTCAATAATATATTTTCACATATACTATATATACGTATTCATATGGTTATCATACATAGCTTTATTATGTGTAGCTTTACTATACTATATAGATAAAGTCGTGGCACGTTAATGAGTATTTAACGCCGTTAAACGTTTAACAAAATAAAATATGCGTTA
>JABUQX010026857.1:0-7500 GCA_015478945.1 Trachelipus rathkii
AAAGAGATGCTGATAGAGAATAATTTTTGAGAATTATTCAATTATTGACAATGTGGAATAACACTGATTTGTTAGAGAAATTGGATGAGTTTTGCTCAAGATTAATATAACTGTGTTAACTGAGTACGAATGTGAAAGATTGTCAAATGTTGTTAGAAACTGCCTTAGAATCTCTCTAGGTCGATTTTAAGTTTATTCGGTGAGAGTGAGAGTATAGTTGATAAGCGTTTGCCTATTATTCGAGTGATACTTATGTAATGCTAATTGTTAAAGCAGTATTTTATTTATAACAGTTCAATTAAAGAACCTTTGAGAAGTTATGATGTAGTCAATAATTTTTCTTGGACTTCTAGGATTTTGACACTTATTTGAAGTGAATAATAAATGTGAGTAATTGCGTGTAACATAATCATGAAGAATTCAATGGATAGTAGCTATAGTGCTATGTGATCATCTTGATAGAATGATTGAAACGCGAGTCTAAAATTTTGTTATATTGAAATGTACGGATTTTGTTTAGAAATTAGGAAGTAAGCCAACCTAATAGTTTGTTATTAGAATGTTGACTTTGAAGGGGGTACATAAACTGTACTTACGTAAAAAGTGGGGAACATTAGGCGGAGATATTGGTCAATGGAAATATGGTGATTAAAAAGCTAAAAGTTCTCCAGTATTTGCATCAGAAATATGGCTTAACATGATTTTTAGGATGTTAGCTATGAATTGATTACTATTATTTAACGACTTAAGTTTAATGATGTCATAGCTTATTTTGCATTTGTAATTATTTACCTGATGTTTCATAGATGATTCCAACAATTAATTGGGTTTAAGGTCTTTATTATTGATGCTATATATACTTTGTTGGTTAAAGCTTTATATCGTAGTTAGTGTAATTAGGTTATTAAGTGAACAAAATTTTGGTTTGATGTTTACTAATTTTTTGTTTCTTTAACATAACATTGATTTATATTCATGAAATATGACATTGAAATCAATCATGCTAAATAGATTACAATTTTTATATTAGTCGGAGTGGCAACGAATTAGGGTATGGTGTACTTGCATAAGGATGAGTTGGTTTTTGATTTTAACGGGAAGTATGGCTTTTGTATCTCTGATTTGTCTAGTACGTAGCTTTTAAAACATCGATAAAGGTAGTTATTAGCGATATATTTAAATCGTCTGCATTTTGTGTTATGTATCTTTATCGGCGTGCAATCAGACGTTAATACTATTATGGTCTATGCATCTGGGAATCGAGAAAGTTATTATTGCTCTATAATCGTTTGATGTTTATGTTTTGGTAGGGAAACTGCTTGATGTATGGTGGTTTCGCGGATTTATTCGCTGGGGACTTATCGCACACTCCGCATTTACGTCAGGAGTGTTATAGAACTTCTTATTCTCTGTTACAATGTTGGATCGTCCCTATGGTCATATTCTAGAGCTGATAGATACTAAGAAATCATCTTCTGTGACATCGTCGCAGTTCTCTAGTTCAGATCTTATTAAAATTATGTGTCGCGAAGCTTTTAGTATAGAGTGCTAAAGAGGACGGTTTAAATTTGAATTGGTTCTTATATACTATGGGAATTTATAGTGTTAAATAATTATTATCAGATAGGTAAAACATATTGTATTTTTTTAAAATTAACATTTGATAATTATGTCAGGAACATAGACTGAGTAGCCAAAATACGAGTGAATAAAAAATGTGTATGAGATTATTCGGTCTATCTGTCACTGAAGTCTCTATTAGATAACTTTGACGTCTTCAGATTAGGTGTAACAGAGAGATGCGCAAATAGTTAATGATATAATGTTAGTATTGGTTTATTCGTGACATTATGACTGTGTTAGGGTTTCATTATAAGATTGACATTGATACATTATAATTCTTAGTTTCAGTGTTTATGTTACTAAAAAGATTATGACTTTATTAAAATGTCGGAGTATAAAGCTGTTGCTCGTGTTAGCGTTCGCACTATCCTTTTCAAAAAAATGCTCTGGGTAGTCCCGTACAAGTACTGGGTAAGATATATTTAAAACATAATATTGATTACTGGATTAATAATTCGGTTCAAGATGTGCTAAATAATTGATCAAACAATAAGTTTAAAATTAACGGTGTAATATAGTTGGAGGATTAGTGTTATTAGTGGATTAAAAGTATTGAATATGTATTAACGGTTTTTTAGTATGCATATTGTTACAGGTACTAAAATTGTTTTACAGGTGTTAAAAGTGGCCTATGTGCATGTTAATGTTAACAGTTTTATATTCCTGAAATTGCAGTTAAGTTGTGTTGATTCGTCGTGGTATAGACATTATGTGATATTAAGTATATTATGGTGAGGTTCTTATGTGGAGGCTATTAATGTGAAATGTTTATCGTTTTTTTTACGCAAAGCTTAGCTATGGGAGGGGTAGTTTATGCCAAAGTAACTTATCCTTTTTGTATTACAGGTGTTTTATTGAGTGTGGTCGCTTGATTTGTGGTGGTATGTTAAATTGAGTGATGTAAACAGAGAAGAGTAGCCTCCTTTAAAAACAACAACTGAATGATTGGTTACATGGATATTCGTTCTGCGTCGTAATTCTTGTTTTCTACCTTTTTCCTAATCTGTATGATTGGTTGTTTGGGAAACGACAAGAATCTCAATCTAGCATTATAAATGCCAATCTGGATGCTTATTATATTCATGCTAATTAATGTTTCTATTTGTTGCTATTAGGTCATAAGTTTTGACATTTCTTCTCAGGTGTAGGTTAGTATGCACTAATGAGACAGGTCCCCCTCTTTAAGTCTATGGAGTGTTGCTCTCAAGATCACACTTAACAATGCAGGAGTTTTCGTTGGACCCACCTCATCCTTCAAAGATGTGTCATTGTATATTAAATCGTAAACCGTATTGGCTGATCTGTCGGTGTAATAGGTAGGACTTGTGTATTTACCTTCAGAAGGTCGGAAATTATGAAGTATAGTTTGCATAGTACGCATTCGAATGCTTGTTATGACTACTAGTAATACCGTACTTCATTTGCCATCACTTCTGATAGGCAAATAGTTGTTATTTAAGCGTATAAATATTTTTCAGTTGGGTTTAGTATTTTACGGTGATTTCTATGGGGGTTCTGTGAGAAAGGTAGTGAGTTGATGTCTTAAAAAAGAGTAATAGTCGTTAAAAACTTTACTTTATTATTTCGGTTAGTTTATTCCCGTTTGATACATGGTTAGGGCTATGAATGGTTATGTGAGTATGGTTATAATGACCATTTATTTTTGATAAATTATTTGTTACTGTTTATTTGTAATTATATTATACTTAATTATGGCGAAGGGGATAAGTATGTGATTTATGGAGAAACTTTTTTTTATGCTGTTATCGTTATTTTTGTGGTTAATGTAATAATTTTAATAATGTATAATCTATACATGTAGTATTTAAGTCGAGAGGATTCTTGATAAGGATAACCTTAATAGTATATAAATATTGTATAAAGAGTATTATTTAATGCGTAAGATTGTGTAAGATGTTTACTGTGACATTAATTTGTGCCTATGCTTCATGTACAAATAATAAGGATGCCTATGTTATAGCCTTTATTAATTGGTAAAGACATATTGTTTATGTTAGAAGTAAATTAAATATCGTTGATAATATACAATAGTTAATTAAATTAACCAATGTATGTGAGAAAGTTTGGAGTTAAAATGTGTATTACGTGTGTCATGTGTAGAGAAGATATAGCATTATAAATATGTTATTGTTTTATATAGTTATGCTTGATAAAGTAAGATTAGCGTTTAGCGGTTATTTGCATATACCTTATGTGTGATATGTTGTTGTACTCTGGTTTCTCGATGTGTGGATATATTATTTGTTCTATATAATGTTTAATACAGTTTATTTGTGTGTAGAAGTTTGTGAATTACTGTTGTTCTTATTAAGTTGTAATACATACTTATAATAATATTTTATTTACTTATGTTATAGTGTATGTTAGGTGTCTAATTATGGGGTTTTAGCTTTTTATATGGTGATTAGGTGAAACGTGGTATTTGTGATTACGTATATGGCATGACTGGTTCGCTTCTAAAGTGATAATGCTGTTTTAATGATAATGGTTAATACTTGCATAGGTGATTTATTGGTAGAAATTTTAGTTTAATGTTACTGTGTTATTTTTAAATCAGATATTATACAGTTAATTGTATTACAAAATTAACAATGATAAATTGCCTTCATACATGGAAGATACGTTTCTCCTTTTCGATAATTGTAATAAAGACATATAACCTTAGACTGTTAGTTGCTATTATAATACTTTTGGTGTCTAATTAATGGGAATTTTGTTAACTGTTAACAGTTTATTTACCTGCTTTAAAGAATGTGCTAGGTTATGTCTATTGTGATGCATATTATATTTCCTCACAATAGTGTTCAGTTGTAAATGCTATAATGTCTATCTTTATCTTAATTGTGGATGGACTTTGGTTAATTTTAGTTCAAGGAATATATTTTCTTGTGCTACGCTGAATATAATGTTGATCGGCATAGATTATTTAAGATCAGATGGATTTTGTGATTAATAAATAATTCTTTGCTAAATGTCATAACTTATAGTAGTGTATTAGATTTAATAACGTTTACATAATGTTAGAATGAAGATTATAGTTCTATGAGGATATAGTGAAGAGTTGAGGTTGGTATTCGTTGTTGCAGGTTAAAGACCAATCGATTTTAGTACTTGCTTGTATCCACTGAAGGGTGTCAATAAATAGGATGTAGAACATAGTTTATGTAGTAATAATGTTTAAAACTTGAGTCTGGTATTGAATCGTGCTTAAGGATTGTTTAGTGTATGTCTTTGGGCATTATTGTTCTTTAAAGTTTAAATGGATGAGTGGCCATGCTTGAGCTTTTTATATATATGGGGGGATGAAAACTTTATTTGTTAGCATACTTTCGCTGGTCTCTTTGTATCTAATTTTGAAATTTCATCTAAAGGTTGTTTTTTTGTGTTTTATGTGATTAAGATTTTGTGCTAATGGTTATTATGTATGTGTATTTTAGATTATTGACTTTATAATATGTTAAGTATGTTATGCTTGAAATAAGTATAGATTGAGGTTACTGTTTTGCATTTACCAATGCTAGTTTTGTCTAATTATTACTGGATGTTAAGTGTGGAACTTTGTATTAATTGTTAACAGTTTATTTCCTTTTGCTTAAGAACTGCTATGTCTATTGTTGTCTTTGGCATTATTTATTTTCTTTGTTTTAGATGAATTGTTATGTTTTAGAGTTTAATTAATTTGTTGAAAAGCTGTGTTGGGTGAGGTTATTTTGACCATATTATGGATTGATCTTTGTAATGATTCGGTTGAAGAGAGGGGGTGATGATTGTATGTTATGTTGGTTATTCAAAATGATACTCTAAAATGTGACTTTGACTCAAATAGATCAATCAATAGATCACATCTGGTCAGGAGGGTGGCCGGAAGGTAGATGGATGGGGTATGGAGGGTAGTTTGAGTTACTGCTTTAAGGGTATGTAAAAAGTTACAATTTTAGAAATAACCAAAGATTTTTGGACTTTATCATCGATTATATCAATAATTGTCATTCAAAAGTAGATACTGGTAGGTGACGTTGGATGCTGGCCTGGATGGTGGTTTTGATTTAGGTGAGGTTTACTTTTGTGCTTTAAGGGTATGGTAAGGATCACGTAAATGTTTGTAAGTTATAGATGTGTGAACATATAAAATGAATAGAGGAAATTTAATTTTTTTATTAGTATTTATCAATTATTTTATTTTATTTGTGTTTATTTTGTTCTTGTTGATGTTTTGGGAACTAGCTATTTTCGAAATCTTATTCAGACTCCGATAACATAATTATTAAGGACACCAAGACATTGTATCATGTTACGGATGGTTTGCAAATGGTAGGGTTTAATAAGGAATCGGGCAAATTCTGGGCACGGGCCATAGCGCCGGTGCAGCTGTCACGTCCTACTTCATACTTCCTCATTCTCTTCATCCTTGCCTCATTCTTGCATTGGCGCTTCCGATTCGATTCAGGTCTTTCTATCCTTTCTCGTCCTGCCTTTGTTGGTTTTTGCAACTGCTGGGCTTCATTTTTCAGTTCAGGACCCCACCTAATTTGGTGTGATCGCTATACAGCGGTTCTACATGATTAGCTGGACCTATAACCATGTTCAATGATTCGAAACTCTACGAGTCCTCGATAACCCAGTATTTGTTAGGACTGCAACATTGGTTTGTTATTAGAGTTTGGACGTTTTATTAACTCCGGCACACCAGAGTAGGCTTCAAAGCACCGGCCCAGCGAGCCAACTCATCAGGAGTGTCCCATCAATCCCAGATTAATTGATCTAGAAATTCAACTCGCATCCTTTTCACCAAATTTAGCCAATTACGAAACACTTCGATTTCTATATAGGTGGCGGGGGGTTCCCACTTACGTGGGGACTTAAGGGTACGTAACTTTATCAGTCATAGCCGACGAGGTTACCTATCTCCCCCTAACACCCTTTTGCCAATATTTGTTTAAACCAGATACTGATAACCCTAACCCTTAAATGTAGTATATAATAGTAATTGCTGAAACTCAAGAACTAAGGATGCGAAGAAGCAACCACGGCGGAATCCGAAGTCGGAAGTACAATTATAAAAAAAAAAAATAAAAAACGAAGCCCCTTACAGGGATAGCGTTTTGTTCAGACTTCAAGAGTTTCGATGTTCCTTCTGGAAGATGTAATCTTCGACCGTAATAAGATTAATGGAGGAGTACTTGCTGTTATTTGATGTATGCAGCACCGCGCGCGCACATATTATCTAGCGGACCCCTACGTCGGTGCGGTGATGCGGAACACTGAGAACCGGAGCCGGAGCCAAGTCGAAAATGCGCGAGCCGGATTACCGAAGGCAGGGAGACGGTATGCTTGCTAGGCTGCGTTGGTGCGCGACTGGTAGAGAAGACTAGGGGAAAAACCAGCAGACGACCACAAAAAGTCCTCTAAGAGTGAGACTGAATAGGATTCGAAGGTGCGCAATGCAAGACGCTGACGATGGAGACGCAGAAGGTGACATGTAGGACAAACAGAAGGGGTTTTAAAACAACTCAGATGTGTTTCCTGCGGAAACACTTCTTCGGACTAGATTAATATATAATCAATAAATAGATAATGGTGTAATTTTGTAAAGTGTGCAATGCGCACTGCGTGGATTCGTCAGCGGCAGCGCGCAGCGCGGTCTTCTTTCAGCGCATCGAATTCACCTGGGGTCGTTATGATGTATATTCCGTTTTAAGCCTTAACTGCACTTCTTCTTTGGGTTTGGAAGCCAAAAGGGTATAAACGAGGGCGTAGCGGCTAAGCTGTCGGGGTGACCGCCCTCTATATACATCCTACATTACTATTGAAATTTAAGGCAGCGGATTTCGTCCTTATCTTCTCATGTGATATAGA
>JABUQX010026857.1:15000-16081 GCA_015478945.1 Trachelipus rathkii
GTCGAAAACGTTTCCTGTAAGGAAACGTTTTTTTACGCACTCCGACTCCGACTCCGACTCCGGCTCCGGCTCCGGCTCCGGCTCCGGCTCCGGCTCCGGCCGCGGTTTGGTTCAGACTCCGGCTCCGGCTCGAAGAAGTGATCCCCGAAGGGATCACTTCTGAGTTGTTTTTTAAACCCTTTTGCGCCTGCTTCAGCGACTCCGAGTCCGCACTGCACGGCACTGCACCGGTCCGCACCGCACCGCACCGCGCCTCATGCTCCGACATATATCTATATAAGTTAGAGTTATCGTATTGGGTTAAAATTTGGAGTGGTGTTAGATGATGACGTACCCTAGTCATGGATGATGTTACATCCCCAGGGGTCCCCCGAAGGGGGGACCCCATCCCTAAAAAAAATTAAAAATTAATTCCGTATAAAGCTGAATTTTTGGTGAGAGGATCAGAGTTGAGTTTCTTAGAAAGAGTTAGGATAGGAATCTGAGGAGTTGGCTCCCGGCACCGGTGGTCGAGCCACTGCGGTGCTTAGTTAATAAACATTCGTATAACAACAATATTGGTGTGCTTATATATGTTATTGGATCTGTAGATTTCGAAAATAATGGTTTCAGAACCATCAAGAAAAAAAAAAAAATAAATAAATAAATAAATAAATAAATAAATAAATAAATAAAAATTTTCATACACTTTTTTGTTTATAACTTTAAAAAAATTTATGTTTTTACATTCCCTAAAGCAGTAAATCAGTAAATCAAACACATCCACCCCCCCCTCCTGCCACCGCTCCTGTCCAGTTGTGATCTATTGATCTATTGATTAAGGTCAAATTTTTTACTAAAATTTTCATGTTTTACATACCCTAAGTGTAAATCACTAACAAAACACTAATTCCCTCCATACCCTCATACCCTACTGTGATCTATTGATCTATTGAATTAAGTCATATTTTACCAAAATTGTAACGTTTTACATACCCTAAAGAAGTAAATCACTTAATCAAACCACTATCCAAACCTCTCTCCTGACCATCGTGATCTATTGACCTATTGATTAAGGTCAAATTTTTACTAAAAATTGTTA
>JABUQX010026858.1:0-2500 GCA_015478945.1 Trachelipus rathkii
AGCGTACATGGCTTATATATATATATATATTTTGTAATAGGGTACATCACTGAACAAGATTCTTTGTCTTCGGGTGAGGCCCAGAAAAACTGCGTTTGAATTTCCTAAATAAGGTTTATTAACATAACTAAACTAAATATCAATATTCAATATAGACTTAAAATATTTCTTACACAATTACTTCATTTAAATACAACGTATACAAATGTAATGATTAAACACTTCATTAATCAGTTCAATAAATCACGTAATAAGCACAGTTCACAAGATAAAGACATTAAACAGTTCAGGATAAGCAATATACATAACTAATAATTTCAAAACAAGAATTAGGCAACTCAAATGACACCAAATATCAGATCAATACTTTCAAAAAAAATATTAAAATGATAACCTCGCCAACCCGATCGGCGAAATTCATTGCACATAAAATATAACTTGCAACTATACAATATTAAATACTTTTCTACACAAGTTGGTCCTGTATTCCTTTCTGTAACCCAGGAGTGTTTTCACCGTGGACCCACGTCCTCCAGGAGAAGAGGAGCCGCTCAGTTCGTCTCACCAGGAAACTTTATTCTTTCACTGTCTCACGGCACAACTTTTAACCCCAGTCGAGACGCCTGAACATCCGCTGGTCCCTCCCGTCGGCCGCAAAACGTTGGAGTCAACAACTCTGGATTCTTATCTTGCTCACAACAATTGATCTCCGTGTGAGTTCTTCATTCAGTTTCCAAATTGACGCCGAAACTGGCCCCACATTCGCGCCCGTCTTTGCGGAATCCTTAACTGCATGATAACTTCCTGCGTACCGCTACAATCAACCTTTCCGTGTAACTTAGTCACTTCTGTCTTCCTTCCTCTCTGCGGTAACCAACAATCTTTTAATTACTTTATCCTCACCTTACTTCTCTTCTTAGTTGGTTGGTTCGTCCTTTTCCTTTCGTAAACCATCTTCCTACTACATAATATATATATATATATATATATATATATAGTATATATGGTTGTTGCTGCTGGTTAGTTATAAGCTCATTTTAATTCATTTGTTGAAAGATATATATATATATATGGTTATTATGTTGCTGGCTACTATACTCAACCCAACCTCTATATATTATAATATATATATAGCAAACAGTAGCAGCTGTATGGGATACAGCATATTGGTAAGGTTGGTTGAAGGTTATGGGTTATTATTATATTGTTATATGGCGTTGCTGGTATATGCGCTGTTACATATACATATATATTATTATGCCATACATACATAAGGCTACATATATAGTTTCAAGTTGTTAAATATATATATATACATATATAAACATACATATATATTGCTATATACATATATAGCTGGTTTTATATATATATTACATATATATATTACATATATATGGCTATTACTATAATAGGAGGTGCAAGTATTTGGGTGATTTTCCCCATCCGGTGGATTTAATGCGATGCGGTTGCGATAGTAAAATATCACTATATCCGCGGATCGCGGATGCCGATAGCGATAAGCAAATTCGTGAGTCTTAGCCACAGCAGCCATATAGCAGTATATATATATATAGTTATGTTATATATATATTATGCCATATATATGTTATGTTATATATATATATATATATATGGTTAAGGGTTGGTTATATAAGGTTATATACTGTGCGATGGACATGACATCCGCATCCGCATCCGCATCCGCATCTCGCATCCCTACACTTAGCGGCACATCCGCATCCGCATCCGCATCCCCATCCGCATCCGCGGATGTTGCGGATGTTTTCTGCATTTGATTAAATGCATATAAAATAAATATTTTTTTTGGGCATCTTTTCATTGGGAGTTTGTGGGAATAATTGTAATTTTGAATTTCGATTTCTTGTATATATATATATATATATATATATATATATATAATAAGTATATATATATATATATATATATATATATATATATATTATTATTATATATATACATATATATTATTATATATATATATATATTAGATACATGTATATATATATAGTTATATATAATATATATATATCACCAAAACGAATTTAAACATTTTTAAATAATTTTATTAGCCGACCAGGGTAAGAATACCTCTTCCCATTTTCAAGGCTTACAATATAATGATAAAAGTTTAAATAAAAATATTATATAACATCAATAATAATTAAAATAATATAGTTAAAATAAATAAATCATATAGATAAATTAATGATTACAATATTATGCAGTAAAGAGTTCTTAATTTAAACAAAATCTCACTTCAGTATTAAAAGACTGTTAAAATTGATTTTCATTAAAGGTCGGTTTGAGATGCCAATATACAAGGATTTATATATGTTATATATATATTAATTTTAAATATATATATATATATATATATATATATATATATATATATATATATATATATATATATATATATATATATATATATATATATATATATATATATATATATATATATATAGGGGCCCTATAG
>JABUQX010026858.1:30000-31103 GCA_015478945.1 Trachelipus rathkii
CTCCAATCTTACTCCTATAGTCATGTAAAAATTATACGTCTGGCAATATGAATGACAATACAACATTAAAGTGCGGAGCGATTGCGTGTTCGCCCTGTAATTGTCGTACAGTTAATTATTATAATAAAGTATTATTATTATTATTAAATATTATTATTATTATTATTATTATTATTATTATTATTATTATTATTATTATTATTATTATTATTATTAATTATTATTATTATTATTCAATTATTATATTTTTATTATATTATTATAAATTATGATTTATTATTATTATTATTAAATAATTAAACAATATTTTTATTATTATTCTTTATTACTTATTATTATTATTATTATTATTATTATTAATTATTATACTTTATTATTATTATTATTCTATTATTTTATATATATATATATATATATTATATATAATATATCGTATATATATATATTAATATATATATAATATAATATAATTTATATATATATAATAATATATATTATATAATATATATATATAGTGGTTATATCTTATATATATATAATGTATATATATATATAATATATATATATAATTATATATATATATTTATATATATATAATATATATATATATATATAATATCATATATATATCTTATATGATATATTATATTATAATATATATAAGTATATATATATATATATATATATATATATATATATAATATAGTAGATATATAGTATATATATAATATATATATATATATTGATATATATATATATATATAAATATATACTACTATATATATTATTAGTATATATAAGTATATATATATATATTTCCAGAAGTTGAGTGTTCTTTAGAAATATCAACTACAATTTCAACGCTTTTTTTCACAAATATCCCTCAAGATTGCTCTGTTTAGCATGAATATTTTTGGAGACTGTTAATAACAAAATGGACTTTTAAACATCCGACTGTAAAACAATGGCTTTTTTGAACATAGAATTCCCATTGTTTTTTAGTAGTGCTTTGAAAAAAATAGAAAACGAAAGCAAACGAAGGAGGAACACGAGAGGCGTGAGGTTTGGCAAAGACTATTGACTGGATCCTACTGTTTGTTATG
>JABUQX010026859.1:0-27500 GCA_015478945.1 Trachelipus rathkii
TTTCGTTTATAAAGGCATTTAATAATCCTCCCCATTGTTCTTTCATATTTCATCACTACATTACCGTACGTCTGTCCAATCTCGATGGATTTTGAGGGTATGATTATTTTTATATCATGAGATTGAGGGATGGTGATGTTCAAACTTGTCCAAATTTGAGGAACTTTTTAACCCTAATTATTTCCTTTCTTCAGATTATTGAGATTTGAAAGGCATTACAAGGCTGAAAAGATCCAGCTGTGAAGATTCGTACGCAATATTTAAATTACTGTTTTCAGCCATAAAGCTGTCTTGAGAATTCCAACCACCTGTTTACCGTTATCGTCTGCAAGATATCTCACCAGTGATTGGCGCAGATAATCCGTAACAAGCACGGGCGAACATTGAGGAATGTGAGCCCTTCGTATATCATTTCTGCATAATTTCACCGGACCTTATGGTTGACCAAATTTAACAGCAACACTGATAACCTCGTAAGTACCGAAATGGGTAAATTTTAAAGGCTGACTTTCCTTAGTTTCCAGGAATTAGGCAATTCGTGTTCTAAATTCCTATTATTACCTTCAGAGTTACACTAAAAGTGATGATGTTAGGTATAATTAATACTTGAATTAACCTTATGATTATGTGAAAAGTTATGCAACAAATTTTTTTCCTACAATGCGAACACGCCTTAATTAACATTCACTGCTTAGATACGATATTTCTCGATTTCCATATGTTTTAAAGGAGATTAATTTCAACTTTTACGTAACATAAAGAATTAAGCAGTCCAGGTAAATTTGAAGATAGTTTTGGAGCGTAGTTTGTGTGGCTAAAACTATTGCTTTGAACATTTAAGGCGGCCAAAATTGAGTTGTAGATCTAGTTAAACTGATGCGGGTGGTCCCCCACAGATGGTACGAATAAGTCCTTTCGTCTGAGAGGAATATAGCACCGTTTGACACGTCCCATATATCATACCGTGTTATTTTTAGATTTAAAGGGCGTTGTCCCTATGTTTTTCTCTACAATCTTTTTAAAATTTGTAATATCCACATGATTGTAAATGGAGGACTCCTTCGCATTCTTGAAGAATTAATTTAGTAAAGTTTCGATTATAACTTCGGTAAAAAGACAGTACACTTGGCGAACAGCTGACGCGCCCCCAGAAGATGTTATCATTTGTCTAAAAACACCTCAAGTTTGATTAAAACATGTTTTATTGGGGGGGGCTGTATTACAGGAAATTGTCTCGGTGGATACTTTATTGTGGTTCGGTTCCTGTTGAGATCTGAAAACATCTTCGTTTACTAACTTAGTTCTCTCCAGATATAAAAACACATTCGGACAGGATGTCAAAGATATTTGGTCAGAGTGCCTTGGATGTTGGAAATTCGAGAGGGTTAAACATTCGGTATTTGGTTGAATTGCGGTGAACGGGTTAATACTAATAAAAATTGGGATTTCATCTCACACTGGTCTGTTGTCAGGGTTCACACGAGAATGGATTCCAATTTCGCTCTTACAACCAGTCTGGGGCTGGAGGGTGGAAGGGAAATGCATCTTTGCTACTTAACAATCCGTCTGGAGTACTAATGAGGAGGGAGGAGAATTATGGTTTAAACATTTCCTTATAATTGAAATAGATTATATGCAGGTTGTCATTATTTATGTAAAAAAGTTACCACTTATCACTGTTTTATTAGAGCAAACACACATCAATACATTTTTCCTTGTGGTCCTTTCCTTTCCTCTCTTACAGGTTTTGAGACCCACCTACCACACCTTGACCAGTTCATCTTTTAACGCCGTATTTTTTCGTTGTTAGACATCGCTCTAGCATCATATCTCAAGCACCAGTACGACTATGTGGAGTTTTTCACAAGCCGTTCGAGGGTCGGACACCCACCATAAATCCCTGGGATAGTGTTATTCCCGTTTCTTGGCTGCTTTTTAGCGAGGTATTTTACCTCCCTGATTTAAACAAAGGGATAGCACGTCTGAACAACGAAGCAAAAAATCCAATCAAGAGAATTGAGACTAAAATTTTTAACTTTACCCAAGGAATTATCGAGTATTAATATAACCAACATCTTGTTCCAATTGGTAGCCTTTTAACCTCTTGAAAAGCTAAATAATAGAGAAATTTGTAGGAACACGATGCCTTATTCTGGAAAACTATTGGGGAAGTTCTGCCCTTTAATTTGGCCATCTTCTGGACTTAGATGTATCAGTTTTGCTGTGAATGGGGTCCAACCATATGGGTGGTCGATTTACTGAGATGATTATACCGAAGGCTCCACATTGCTCACATGTTCGCGTCCTTTTTGCGATTTATTTGCCACCAATACTTGTATTCTGCAGCGATTAAACCGGTTACAGTGTCATTTCCTCAAGATCTTACTTGCTGAAAACAGTAATTATATCGGCGTTACCGATCCTCCGGGCCCACAAGTTGGATTTCTTTCAGCTTGTAATGCTTTTTCATCTCAATAATCCTCTCCTCTATAGGAGAAAAGGAAACATTGAGGGTTTTAAGGTCTTCAAATTTGGGACAATATGTTTGACATCCTTCAATCTCAGTTCTGGTTGTATTTTGGAAAATCCTTCTCAAAATTCATTCGAGATTGACCAGGTACGAAATTTTATAATTTTGGAATTATTAAAGGATGAATGAAGGAAGAAAAAATATTTAAATTTGATTTGGTATTAACGAAAGAAATTTTTAGAAAAATATTGGCCTGTAATGAACTCGGTTCTGTGAAATTGGATACCGACTCTGGACTATCTTCAACACTTATCCTCGGGATGTTTCGAGCAGATGGTCCACTGGATGCCGTGTATAAAGAATAAAAATATGTTGTTATTTTCCATTGACTCTGCATTTTGATTTTATGTTTAGTAATCATTATGTTAACATCTTTTAAACAATATAATAATTGGTTTCAACAATTATGTTTAACAGACCTTATGTTTTCCTGAGGAATGTACTCCTTGATCCTGCTTAGACTTCTATTAATCATTTTTTATATTGTGATATCCGTCTTAAACTGACATCGTTTTTATCTTGAATAACCACCTTGTTTATTATGTGGCGTTAACAATGAACAAATGTCAAACGGATTATGTAGTTTGGCCCAAAACTTGAGTCGTTAATAACTATGCTATTACGTCAAAAAACGCTCACTACAAACTATGTTATTCTTTTTCCCGCTTTCCATTATCCGAAACAAAATACTTTTACTTATAACTAAAGAAAAAAATTATTGGACTCTGGAATCCTTATATTAGTTACTGTTGTAAACTTTATCAGGTATAATATATTATAGTATACTACTCAATATTAATAGATATCACACAAATATAAGTATATAAATACATAAATAAATATTGAATATTGATCATCATACATATAAAAAATACTCCATATGATCACCACTCATATATGCAATGGCATAGAAAGAAATGTTACTAGTCCAAAAAGAAATATAGATGACTAATATATAGTATATACATAAATGCCTATATATACTATTAATATATGTTATACTTTAGAGTATAGTGTATATAGGTAAAGTATATATATACTTAATATAATACTATATATTATATATCATAGTAAGTGAGTAATATAGGGTTTATAAGTTTTAGAGGAGAATATTAATTTTACTATATATAATAAATCTAATAATGGAAATTTACTATATTGAAATTATAAATCATCATGTCACTTATTTAATGAGTAGTAGAGTTAATATTATCGCTAAATAACTATCAATTAAAATACTATACATATAACAATTTTATAATAATATAAGATTACTAAAATATATGATATACTATTTATGAGAATCAAATAGCGATCATATATATTAAATACAAGATATATATATATATGAGTATATTACTATATAATTATATATATAATATAATAACACCGATATATATATATGTAATATAAATATGGTATATATAGGTTTTATACAAAGAGGGTGTGATACTATTTATATATATATCTAGTATATTAGAGATACGGCCTGTTATCTATTAGATATGAAAGAACTATGTGATAAATATTTATATATTAATTGGCTTATCATGAAAATATTTGTAATCTATACCATACTTATTGGGAATGTAAATATATATATATAAAATAATAACAATTATACATAATATAAATTCATATAAATTATATTAAATTAATATAATAATATATAATTATATGAATACAGTACTATGATTAATATATTCAATGATCTATATTAAGTTCTATAACAATACAACTATATATAAGTATATATAGAATAATTATATATATTAAATCACAATAGTATAAAAAGAGTGAAGCGCTTTGGATATTATATATAATTGTATAGGGTAGGTATAAGTAGAGTGGAGAGTTAGGTATTAGTATGTATATACTATATGATATTATATATGTTATAAGTGAGGATATATATTTAAATTATATTATATACTTTGAAATTTATATTTATTTACTGATTTTTATTATATAATTAAGCTAGCATTGTTAAGCTAGTTCAATAAGAACAAAAATATTATAACATATAACCATAAATAATTTTAATATAAAATAAATATAAATAATTGTAATCAGTTTTAGTAACATATACATAAGTATATATACTATAATGTATCCAATAAGCTACTATACATATATACAACAATATAACAGGTTCCTAATGAATTGCATAAATACTATCAGTTATATTAGGCCAAGTTATCATATTAGGCTGTTACATTCACGATATGTTGCAGAAGCAACTTAAGTGAGTTTTATTATATAGTGTTTGAAGATACAAATTTCAATTTTACTTTCAATTCTATGACGTATGCAGTTTAGACTATTCCATTCCTGATTCATTGTAAAGACAACATATATATAAATATCACCCATAAATTATATTATTATATATATAATAAATATATATATATAAAATATATTATAGAGTAAATATATATAATATTACAAATATATATATTATATGGTGTTATCTAAATATACACAATTGTATTTAAAGGAGATTGCCTATTATTTCAATTATAGTTAATACTATACAAAATAAATTTATCATTAATCAGTCAGAAATGGTATATATCCATCACTCTATTAAAATCAACTTTAAATGTTGATGGTTTTTGAGGACGTATTGTTGAAATATTTTGGAAGTTTAATTATTAAAAAAACAATATAATAATTAATTATTAACTTAAGAATAGAAAAATATGACGTTCTATTTTTAAAACCAATAGAATTCTTGTATGATAAGAGAGAACTCCTTATATTTTCATTTTAAAAAGCAGCCGAACAAAAGAGCGGAAACTTTTTTTGATTCCGCACGTGCAGAGATCACGGGCCGCATAATTTCTCGTTGCACGACTTCACACACCTCTCGGCTTTAGTTACGCAGCCTACTTTTCTTGGAATCCAGCTTCGAGCGGTTTTTTACTAGCGGTATAGAGCGAGACCAATGAGCAGGAAGTTGACCCACCTCTGAATTTTTTACTGCTATTTTATACGTTGGTGAGTATGATGTTTGAATAAAATAACGCTATTATTATAGATATAATATTTTTACGTTAAAAACATATATAATAAATAATATATTGTAATATAATATGAATATATATAATTATACTATCGTTAATAGTATATTATATATTAATATAAAAATACACTAAAAAATGTATATATATTTAAATATAATATATTAAAATTAAACCAAAAAGATACATATATAGCCTATAATAATAATAATAAAAATAAATTTTATAATAATAGTTTATTAAAACTATATAAATATATAATATATATATATATATTAATATACTAGTAATTATTTTCTTTATTGTTTTTGTCTAAAATTTTTTAAGACTTATACAAACAATTACCCAAAAACAAAGGAATTCAATATTATATATGTTACACAAAATGATTGAAATATCCACAGCCTTTAATTTAATCTTATTTCAAATTACTGAAAATAAAATTAAGAAAAAAATGGAAAATAAAAACCGTAACCGTAAATATAAAATTCCCTCAGGTAGGCGCAGACGTAGGACTTTAAAAGAGGAAGAATTGAATAACTGGATTTCATAATGAAAATAAAACACCCACTCAAGGGAGTTCCGACAAAACAGATGTGGCTAGAAAAGATATGATAAAGATACAACCACAAACGAATGAAAACCCACGCAGTTGAAGCTCCAATACGAGTCTCACAAAATATTCTCTGTATGAGTAAGCACCTTTTGTGTTACTATTAGTATGATGCTACGACAATAGTGTCGGAAATATGAAAACAAAGAAGTCACATTGCTCTAGAGACAGCCTGCCGTAAATGGTGAAAATACCTATAGAAAAAAGAGATAGGCAACCCAAGTCACGTTCGCAGAGAAAGAGAGGATCTAAGGGTCGTCCAGAAGTATGGGAGACCGATTTTATAAGTTTCCCAGCCTTAGCCTCAACCTGAGCAAAAAGGTTGAAATTGTTAAACAACGTGAATCCATCCCCGAAATGTTGAGAAACAGCTTATCGTATAATCATATAGGAGTGAATAAACTCTATTATATTAATAATTATATATATATATATAATATATATATATTAATATATATATAAAATTATAATATATAATAATAAATTATAATATTATTATAAATTTATATCGAATATATTAATTAATATATATAAATATAATATATATAATATATATATATATATATATATATATATATATTAATATTAATAATATATATATATATAGTCCTATTTAATATATATTATATATAATATATATAATACTATATATATAATATATATATATATATTATATATTTAATATATATTATATATTATATATATATATATATAATATATAGTATATATTATATTAGTATATAATATATATATAATCTGGAGTAGTAACTGAGCAGAAGAAAAATTCACGCAATCTTGAAACAGAATTCCCAGCTCTTTAGGCCATTTTAGCAACCATGTGATATAGTCTCCCAAGACAATGCACTATTAGTTCAAGTTCAAAGATTGCTTAGTTGACTCATCTTTTATATCTCAGAATTGGTAAACAAGACGCGTTTCTGATATTAAGTCGCCCGGCTTTCAACAGCATATGAGACGTAAATACTATATATAGTATATTAATATATTAATATATATATTTAATAATATATATATATATACTATATATATTATATAATATATATATATATAATATATATAGTACTAATATCAATATATTATATATAATAATATATCATATATAATAGATATATATATATACTATATATATTATAATATAGTATTATAAATAATTATATACCTATAACATATTAATATATATATAATATATAATAAATAATATATATATATATATAAATATAAATACTATCAAATTTGATATATATTATAGTATATAATAATATAATATATATATATATATATAAATATAATAATATAAATATATATATATATATAATAGTATATATTATATATATATATACGTATAAATATTAAATAATAAAATTTTCGTAATTTCTTTAATAAAGTTTAAAAATTAAATAATATACATGTAATAGTTTTATACTTTAGTTATATGTTTTAATCAAGAAATAAATATTTAAATAATTAATGATGTAAAAATTATTATATCAAATTGGACGTTTAATAATCATAAATCACATAAATTTCAAATCCTGAGACGAAACTGTGGTTGATGCGAAAATTTGATATGTCAACGTTTGACTAATTAAAAATTAATTTTATCTTTTTTTTCTTATTTCATTTAAAAAATACTCGCAAACAATTCCGCTGTCTTTATCCGCAGATAAAAAAAAATTTGAATCCCTATATTGAATAAAGCTAAGATTATGATCATTTTAAATATTATAATTATAATTATTCATTTATTTAATATATATTATTTAATTATTATTATTTATAATTATATTATAGGTTCTATTATTCTCAGAACTTTGGTTGTATATTCAAGTATTTGAAACTTCTTATTGTTGAAAAGTATTGATTATTGATTAATGGACCAATGTAACGATGTATTAGTTAATGTTATAAATTGATATTAACTAAATAGTTAATAATAGTATTAGATTGTAGTTCCTACGTTATAGCTAGTGATATATAAATGAGTACAATATTATGCTAATTAGTTTTGAGTTCTTAGTATTGTAGATAATATATAAGGAATCGGATGTATATATAAGTTAGTTTAGTTAACTAGCAGTTGGCAATGTTTAAATTAGATGAGTAAATGTTCCTAAAAAAATGTTTACAGTTATTAATTACTGGAATAAAAAGCTTCTCTCTCTATAGTAAGTTAATTTTTTGTTCCTTGATGTCTTTAAGGAAGTTTTCGTCAAAATTTGAGGTCTGGTTTATGAGAAATTGGTTCCTTGGAAAAGAAAAGCTCCTGCTCATAAGTTCCTCCAATATAAAAGTGATAACACCTAATAACTTGGGCAGACCCTAACGCCGGATTTATAATTTAATCTTTGCTCTTAGATATTATAAGTCTTCGGGATACGAGGGCGTTCTCGATTTTGATTTGTTATACTAGGTAATTTTGTTTTTTTTGTTAGATTTATAGAGGAATAGTTTCTCACTCTGTTTGCCTCTACCCAATGGGTGTTTATGTTTTTAATTCATTGTTTACTTGTGTGAGAGGGGGTGAGAATTACGCCAGCGGACTGTCATCACCTTCATGATATTTGGACCGTGTCTTATCAGCATATTTGAGAAGGTGTCAGTTGAAATTTGTGAGACAGAATATTTTGAAAGTCATTTGTATATAGAGTTTACAAACAAAAAGTGGGCCCACAGTAGGAGCCCGCTGAGACACCCGGTAAAAATGGGTCTCAAATTGGAGGCAGAGAGGATGATGTTGTCTCCTACAACGGACGTATTCTGTGAGTGTTTCGGTAGATAGGTTTATGACTGAAAACCAAATTGTAGTGAAATATTCCGCATTAGTTGAGTACCTCGGAGAAAGTCTCCGATCTAAGTTATGTGTTTACGTGTTTCACCGCGAGTAGGTTGTGCGGAACTACATTCGAATGCTTTTGAGAAATCTAATAGTAAAAGTACAACACCATGTTTTGTTTTTCATTTAGGTGCTTTCTAGGAAGTTTTTCAGTAAGGAAATATCATGAGCATCCTCTGTGTTTGCGGTTTTTGGTGAGTATATGGACAAACTGATTTTGTGAGAGAAGCAAGCCCATTTGCATGCAATAATTAGTAAGCTGAGCATGGACTAATTTTCCAAAGATTTTACCATTTGTATGTAGGATTGAAACATTAGAATAATAATAATAATAATAATAGTAATAATAAAATAATAAATAATGAAAATAATAATAATCAATTGACAAATGGCGAAACACTTCAAATAATAACTCAATAATGAATCGTATAATTATTAAATATAAATAATTATTAATAATATATTATAATAATAAATTAATAATAAATAATTTTATATCTAATAAATAATATAATAATTAATATAAGCAAAATTTAATATTTATATTATTAAATTTTATAATTCATTATAATATATAATATAATATTATATTAATAATATTATATATTATTCATTATTAAATATTAAATTATAATTTAATATTAATTAATTATATTAATAATAATTATATATATTAAATAATAAATATATAAAATTAATATAATTATAATTAATAAATTAATATTAAATATATTAACAATAAATATAATATTAATGTAATTAATATTATAATTATAATATAATATTATATATAATATATAATATATAATATAAATTAAATAAATAATATATAAATATATATTATTAATATTATCTATTATTAAATTATTCATATATATTATATAATATTATTAATAATATTAATAATTAAATAATAATTAATGAATATATATATATATTATATATATAATTTCCCATTAGTTGCAAAAACTTTTAAATTAGGAGACATAATTATCCTCTAAGGCAGTTATTAAAAATATAGATGCTAATATTATTGAATAAAAATTCATATAATATTTGTAGGTTGTCCTTGTATTAAGTAACTAAATCAATTAATGATTTTATTCAATTTTGATATATATATCAGACTTTATTAAGAATAGAGTAATTAAAACGTGACTCAGAATGATTGACGGACCAATATGCAAGATCTTATATAAATTTTCCTTACCCTTATCTGACAACCTCAGAATTAACATTTCTCTATCTGGCAACCTGTGGTGCTTTATTGATTTATAAGAGAACATTTACCTATCTCTTGGCACTTTGTTTAAACTTTTTAAAGTTCTTTAGTATTAACTTATTCATATTATTATCAATTAAGATTATTTTTTGTGTATTCAGTATATAGTGATTGACAAGCAAGTAAATAAAATGGATTATTTTAAATATAATAATAAAAAATATCATAATTAATTATGAGATTATGTCGAGTATGCAGATTAAAGAATGGATATCTATTACTTCTCAATGTTCTCTCGACTCATCTTATATAATTATTAATTTAAAAATAATTTCATAATATATTTTTTTTAATTTTAAAGGTAATTAAATGTTATTATAAATATATTTTTAAATATACCTAATAATAATAGGTTTCAAAATTTGTATAACATTGATATATAAATATGTAATACCATTAACCTTTTGTATAAAAACAAAGCTTTTCTAATTCAATTCAATAATAAATAATAATAATACATAATAAATATAAAATAAATAAAATATATATATATATAAACTTAGTCATTCAGACTAAAATTATCGGTTTGGGTTATATTAATTTTAAATATTTAGGGTGTTTCGATAAATTAAAATCAGGAAAATTAGATTTTTCGGACAATATTACTAACTTATTATATATATATATATAATATTAAATAATTATAATTCAATTATAAATAAATAAAATTAAATATAGCTAGATTTTAAATAATACAAATAAGTAATAACTAACTCTACTACTAATAATATTACCTACTTACTTAACTACTACTATACTACTTAACTAACTTATACAATATAATTATATAAATTAAATATATGTTATTTATATAATATTATAATTATAAATTAAAATATATAAAATTTAATTATTTAAAAAAAAATAATATTATTAAAATATGTTGAAGAAATTATAGAATATCTATATTTATATCATTACTTAGTATATAAGTCAGCGCATGCCATTAAGGTATTAGAAAAAAATATAATAAAAGAGAAATATTTATATGAGTAATTTGAGTCAGAATTTATTACACTCTATGTGTATATTTTGAGAACAAATAATAATATTGGTAAAATAGATCATCTTAACCTGTGTTCGAAGCACTCTTATCAATTAGAGAAATTTAACTATCTAAAGTTATTAATATAATATTTATTCAATTTATTCAGATTATTTTTACAATTCAAATTAAAAATATTATGACTATTAGTTAATAATTCAATTATACTGATGGGCTTGCATGATAAATATACCCTAAGACACTATTAACTATTAATATATTAATAATCATCTATTATTATCATTACAATTGGTCCAATTAACATTGATGAAAATTTAGTAAATAATCCAGTATACAATAATGCGCATTAGATGAATTATTAAATTACTATATCAGCAGTTTAATAATAAAAATCCACTATGAATAATATAATTAAGCTTGAGCTCGAAGATAAATTATATATAAACTTTATCAGGCTCAAGACAAATTTAATTTTAAGTGTGATAATGTAATGACGAGTGTATGAGGCGAGTGTAGAAACATTCCATTTAGGGAAAGTAGTGTAGATGTAAGTTCAATCAATGCAATTTTATAATATTTGCTGTATTTTATATGAAATAATAGAAAATTTGCTATATAATGTAAAATTTATGTATGAATATTTGTGCTAGAATTAATATTAACATTATTTGATGAATAGTATTATGGATTGTCGATATTTGAATTATGCTGTACAATGTGTTGGTTATTAAAACTTATATAAGATGATATTGCACACTAATATATCACATTTGAGAGTGTATAATTTTTCATATTAGTGTACAAATTTAATTTTATATATATATTAATATTATATATTTATTATTATTTATATTAGTAGTATTATTTCACATTAATATTTATTTAAATACAATTAATTAATATAATTTATAAATTAAGTATATAATATATTAAATTAATTTTCATTTATCCATTATATTAAATTATATATTATATATATATTATATATAATTATTATGATTTAATTAATTATTATTATATAAGTGTCCAAAATTAGATCACCATATATAATAATTAAAAATTAAAATATAATATTAATGAGATTTATAATATTACAAATAATATATTATTAGATATATATAATAATAATATTTAAATTGTAATAGATATATATATTTATAAATTAATAATTATAATTTATATTTAGTGTGGAAAATAAAATATTGATATTTAAATTTAATATAATTATATAAAATAGTTAAAAAAATTATAACTTTTAAAAATATGAATGAATAAATATATTTATATTATTAATAATAATGTAAATATTATCTATTATCCATATTATTGAAGGACGCCGACGTATTTAAACACCAGGAACATTGCCTTGTTGTTAGTGTTTTGTATTATGAGTATAAATTAAATCGATATTTACATAATATAATGTAAAAATTTATCTATATCGTTACTTGTATCTCGATTTTTGAAATATATTATTAGTGTTGACTGTTATTGTCATATTTTTATTTATTAATTATTTTTTAACGAGTTTGATACTGTATCATATATATTAATGATTCTATGGTCGCTAATGGAGCTGCTTTCGATAGGGTTTTATTGAAAACCCTGACTTCCAAACTTCACTCTCTCCACTCAATTTTACATCCTAGTATTCAATAAAAATAAGATGATATTATGATTAAATTTAAATAATAAATATATATAATCATTAATAATCATATAACTAAATACATTCTTAATAATATGTATTGAAATAATTATATTTAATTTCTTTATTATCACTCAATAAATATATCAAAAACTACAATATCAAAATCTAAAATTTGGAAAATAATAACTTGTTTTTATATGATTTCAATATTCGAACACGAATGTTAAAATAAATTTACACAGATCTAAATGAGATAAAATATAATAATTATTCAATATCAAATAGTAAATGTCGTGCAGAAAAAACAGAAATAACTGATAATGCCTTTAAAGACATAATATTGAACCATTTACTTATATACGAGATGTGAGCCTAAAAAATATTTAAAGTTGTATAACGAGATATACCATTGGAGAGTATAAAAGGTGTAAATAGATCCAAGTGAATTCAACAGTGGGGGGGGTGTGATTTTTAGCATAAATATACAAATTTGAATAGATAACCAATTCAAATAGAAATTCTAACCTATAAATAATGATAAGTTATTTAATCTATAATTCGGTTTCACTTTATATATGAGAGAGAAAATTCTTTTGTTAGTTAATAATATTAAAATGTTGATGACAAAATTTGAATAAATAATTAAAAACAAATAAAAATAAATATTCAAATATATTATGAATATATAATTAAATATATTTACAGTATAAATAAGTATAATATAATGAGATATTATGTGAGTTACAATAGTGAGAGATAAGCATTATTATATTTTGATATAATTTCCAAAATAATGAATATAGAATAAATATAAATGAATAAAGGATAACAACAAATAATAGATCTACCACTAAACACTGCAAAATAAGTGTATATTAAATATTTTTGATTACTATAGAAGACGTGGAGATCAAATTTATATATTAAGATGAATATACTAACATACTAATAATAACTATAACTTATAACATTTAGTATGCTACGGAACTAACTATAAACAAATATAAATCATACATTACTCTAAGATAATACAACTAACTATTTTTGTTTTAATTTTAATTAAAAATCTACATTAATACTACTAACACTATAATAAAATTATAAAAATAATAATTATAATAATAATTTAAATAATAAATATAATATATATAGCTACTAACAAATTTATAAATAAATAATATACCTTCATCATCAAATAAATATAATAATTATATATAATATTATATAATTAATATATTAAAATATAAAAAATTAAATAATATTATATAAATCAATAATAATCTTAATAATTAATATAATATAATATAATTAATTAATATATAATTATATAAATTAAATAATAAATATAATTTAATAAATTATAATAATTATAATTAAAATTATATAACAAGCTTAGATTTATAATAATAATTAATATAAATAATTTAAATAGTTATTAAAATAATAATAAATATTAAAATAAATAATAAATAATTAAATAACTAATAAATAAAAACTGTTAACTTTTCAACAATCGAATATAAATAAATATATATATGCAATGAAAGCCAGACCAGACAAGTCATTAAATAATGACAAGACCATAAAAATTCTCTCCTATCAATATTATTCCAATAATTTCAAGCAAATATTACAATGTGAGAAAAATCTAATAATAGACTATATTAGAAAGTGAGTAACCTCAATCAAATACTCTCAGTGAGTGTGAATTATTTTTGTTACAATAATATTCATTGCTAGACGGAATTACAATACTTAATATTAATAAATAAAAATATTCTTAATAAAATAAATTAAATTTTAATTTTAATAAAAATTTTAAAAATATTATATTTAATATTATTAATATTTATACTTATTTATATTAAATTATAATAATTTAATTATATAATTTAATTATTATTTATTTAATATTATTTTATATATATTTAATTATAATATTTTATTTATAATTATATTAATATATATATTAAATTATTAATATTAAATTATTATTATTTATTAATATAGGTTTAGTTATAATTAATATTTTAATTATTTAATTATTTATATATTAATATATTTAATTTAAATATTATTAATTATTATAATTATTAATATTATTAATATATATATATTATTATATATTTAATTATTATTAATATATATTATATATATATATATATTCATGTTTAGTTTATAATTTAATCTGCAGAATTCCGAGCTCGCGCGTGTGAGAGAAGTTCTATTCAGTAAACTTCAAAACATATCACATTAGTATAAAACCCAATAATTCAATTATATAGTTTGAGTGAGGGAAACTATATCAAAGTGAAATCAAAATTCAATATTATTTACAATATATGAGAAAAAAAAGAATTATAAATAATAAAAATATCATTAAATTAAATAATGAGTACAGGACTGGAGTGAGAGTGAATCAGGTGGGTATGACCATGATATATATAACGTTTAATATTATCAACAATATATATAACATGTAAATATTGGAAAATCTCGGCTATAACATCACACATCACGTAATCTCAACTTGTATCATATAATACATTATAAATTATAATCGAATTGTAACTAAAAAATAAACAATAAAACATATAATTTATAAATATAATAATTTAATAATAACCAT
Organism: Trachelipus rathkii; assembly: GCA_015478945.1. Taxonomy (NCBI): domain Eukaryota; kingdom Metazoa; phylum Arthropoda; class Malacostraca; order Isopoda; family Trachelipodidae; genus Trachelipus; species Trachelipus rathkii. The sequence continues at coordinate 15,589 of JABUQX010026859.1, forward strand.
AAAAGACTATATATTTATTCATACTATACTATATATAAAATAGCGCATCACATCATTTTTTTTTAATTTATATATTTTAATAATAAATATAAAATGAAGAAAGAAAAGAAGAAGAAGAGAACGAAGCAAACGACAAAGAAAGAAGACACGAAAAAAATGATTGTACACGCAGAAGAATAAAGGAAAGTATAAGATATGAAAAGTAAGCAGAATAGAAAGTAAAGAAGATAGAATAGAAGAAGAATAAGAAGAAGAAGAAAGAAGAAATAAAATGAATTAGATATTAGATAGGGAGATGTATAGAAGTAAAGAAAGAAGAAGAGATAAGAAGAATAAGATAGAAGTGAGAAGAATGACTTAGAAGTATTTAATGTAAATTATTAAAAATGTGTATATGAATAGAAGAGAGAGTGTAGGGTGACTTGCTTTAATTTATTGTCAATAGAAAAGTAAGAAGAAGAAGATAATGAATAGTAGATCAGTAAGAGGTATATGATGAGGATCACGTAAATAAGTAAGGAACGAAATAAGAAGATTAGAATAAGATAAGAGAAGTAAGAATTATTGAACTATGACAGTTAGATCAGAGGGAGGGCAACACAATATGAGTATACGATAAATTATTAAAATATATCATAAATCTATCTCACGATATCGCTAGAGATAACATTATAAATTAAATCTAAATAGTCTCAACTAACACATCAAAATAATAATCACACACATCCACAATAATTAATAAGTGCTAAACATAAGAGACACTCTAAATTAATGGTGATGTATGCGCTAAAAAATGGACATTGTTTCTTTGTCATCGCCTAATAATAAAATAAATAATTATAATATAAATATTTATAATTATAACTCCTGTATAGTGAATTTCTATAACTCAATAGTAATTAGGGTATATATTTACTATCATCACGAATCCGAATCAGCTAAATGATGATATCTATTTGAGATTGTATTTGCGGGTCTATGTAAGTTTTGTGGATGTGAAGCATATTCCTACAGAAGATTTTGAATGGATTGAACAATGGCACGCGCAGGAGGATCGAGAGGATAGCAAAATATTATCAGGTGAATAGTTCAGGATTAATATTTTATGTTATAGAGTGAGAGAGTTAAATTTAATACTTCTACATATATCGTTTCTACATTTATTTTTATTGTAGATTATATTTTCTGATAATTAGTGAGTTGAAGTCTTGATATAATGAAAGAATCAATTGAGGAAAAAGACAGCTTAATTGGTGGATTATTGTAATTGTAAATATGGTTAATATCTCATCTTATTAAAATGTATTTTTTAATTATATTTATGTTTACTTTGATCTTTATTCGAGTTTAGTTATAATAATGCCATAACTGAATTTCGTAGGAGAGATATATTAAGATGTGGCACAAATTGTAAATGTGTCCTTAGAAAGGTTACTAACGAGTAAAGGTCCTATAAGTTTTTACCTGGATGATTATTGCTAGTAAATACTATATACTAAATAATCTACGCCACTGAATTTTTTTTGATAGTCAAGAAGTGAGATTTTAAAATATAAAAAAGAAATTTTCAGAGTAGTTACGTTGTTCAATTATAAATAAAATATCATCAGTATAATAATCCTGATAGTATGTTAGTAGATGTTAAATATTTATTAATAGTTTAAGAAGTATTAATTTAATTATTAGCATATTATATATATTAAGTTATATGCATCAGATTAAAAAATATGTAGGATTATATTAAATAGATATTATAGATTATAATAAATAAATAATAATAATACATAATATATATAACATAATATATAATAATTTAAAATATAATAATCAATATATAATATATAATAAATTATCCTAATAATATAATATATAATTAATTAACTAATGAAACTTAAGAGTGAGCAACACAGCACAAACATAAATTTTTCCTGATTTTAATATTAATATGATTTTTACGTTTATAATCTAATATTATTGATATATAAACTCTTAGTAGTTTATTATTTATTATTTATATTATTACATTATTTTTATTCATGTATTTATGTGATTATTATTAATTATTATCTATTTATTTTATTTAATTTTATTATTAGTTAGTTATATTATTTATTTTATTTATGTATATATCCAATTTTAAGTTAATTATATTAAATTTTTTAAATATTTTGAATTATTATTTTTAATATTTTATATTATATTTATTTAAATCATATATTATTATTACTATTCTCACTTACGATAATTACTTGATCCTTATTTATATATTTATTTAAATTAGTAATTTAGTGATTAATTTATAATTAATCTATTGATCTATATTTACTAGTTACTTTTAATTTAAATAAAGCTTTAGGTATTTTTTTTAATTAAATTACTATTAAAAGGAGAGAAACAGTTGTTACTATTTTAATTTTCAGTGAAATACATGAAAAATAGTGTATACGTACATATCTTGCAAATTACTTCTGCTTCTTTCTTGAGATCAGTCTTATAAATTTCTATTTACTTCTCATCTTTCCATATTACTTCTTCTTCTTCTTCTTCTTCTTCTATACGATATCTTTTACTTCTTATCTCACTTCTTCCATTCTCTATACTGTATCGTATCATTGCACTGTCTTATCTCTCATAATCTTCATACTTCTCTTATCACGTGTGCTTTTGCATTCTCAGTTTAGAGTGAGTTCTTTTCTCTCAACTTCTTTACTACTCTTTCTATCTTCTTATCTTCTTCTCCTATTATCCTTCTTTCTTCTTCTTCTAATATATAACATCTCCTCTCCCGCTTCATTTCATTTCTTTCTGTGTCTTATCTTTAACTTATGTTATTACACAAAATATCTTTTCTAAGAAAGCCGTAAGGTATTCTTGATCTCTTCTTCTTCTTCACAGTTTAATTTTTACGTGTCACTTCACTTTTACTTGTCACATTTCTAATTCTTTCTTTTCTCTTTACTCTATCTTCTTTATACTAAACGTATTTCTTTTACTTGCATGTGCCATTACTTGCTTCTTCTACGCTCACTACTCTTTTTATATTAAATAATTAATTGCTCTAATCTTCAAAAATTTGTACTATTAATAATTAAGTATTAAGCGTCAAATTGATTTGTTTATAATTTATTTATTTATTAAGTTATTTATTTTTATAATTTTAGTTATTAAATGTAAATGTTAAATTATTATTTTATTATATTATTATAATTTAATTTATTTATATATATAAGGCGGAGATAATATATTTCACTGCTTTCTAAAACTATTCGATTGTTAGCATTTTAACATTTAAAATAATCTCTTATTATGGAATTGTCTTGAAATTATTATTATCTCCCTACGGGGCCACATGATTGCAATTTTCGCTTATTGGATTGAGTTGCAATTTTGAGTGGTTTAATATATTCAGGATTGCAACCAACATATAGATTTCAAGTTAACATGCCAGTGAGTACTATATGTGGGTGCACACCAATTATTATAACTGTTATTTTTGCAATATTATATTTTATCAATATTAATATTGTATCGAAAATGAATATATTTTACTGAGTGAGACATGTGATATTTGAGTGAATCTCGGCATGTACTTATATGTTAGAAATTTCACTCTCTATCTGTATGTAATATGATTTACAAGTTATGATAGTCTCGCTCACCTCTAGATACGGTGGTCATGGCATTAGAGTACCTGAGTATGGTTTTAACTTTATTTTTGTGAGAGCCTCATGAGAATTAGACAAATCCCACTTAGCAGAAAAATGTGTGTGTAAAGTACCTCTAGCTCATAGTTAGGAGGGATCTATAGTCACTCAGCTCGTCTCATGAGAGTTTTTAAATTAAGTACAACTCTTATGTGGAGTGAGTATTTGAAATATCAAGTGAAATTTATTCATGCGTGTGTTACTCTCGAATTTATTTTGGATTCTTCTCAGTAACGGCAATTATTTTAATCTGGTTCCACTTTATTTTCTATAATTATTAGAATTAATTTATTGCATAAATTTTGCGTAATACATGGGGCTTGTACAACGTCCCGCTTAAATTCATCACTTATGTTATTTAATGTCAAAGTATCCATATAATGTGTTATTTGGCCTTTATAATTTATACTTTACTTGTAGCAAAGTCAATAATATGGAATATTGTGAATTATTTTTGATTAATGTAAAAAGGAAGAACTAAATGGTGTAAATATTATTGATATTAATTAAGATAATAATGTAAGATATCTAAATATTTTTCATTTATAATTAATTTTGGATTCAAACATTGAATTTAATATATTAATTTAAGATTACCTCCTTTCCTCTATAAAATAAGTGTAGATTAATAAAATGCATCTATAAACAGTAAAGTTTAAAAATAATTTACGTAAAATCTATTATTATAATAAATATTTATGTATTAACTTAGCAACATATTTACATTTGTATAATATTAATATCCATGGAATTATTCCACGTTATTATTATCTAAACCTAATTTATAAGATTGCTAGTATTTGATGATTTATATCTAAAGTATCTACCATAATTAAGACATAAAATTTGTATTTTAAAGTACTATTTCTTAAATTCTGCATCTTATCATGATTTATTTTTAACATGAAAATTATTGTCATATATATTTCTATAATTTAAGTGTATCGAAAGAAATATTATAATTTAATGGTTAATTGAAAATATATTTGTATATTTTAAAATGTTCAACTATTATTATTAAGAAGGTAAAGATCTTAGAATTTAAGTACAACTTTTTCATTAACAATTTCTTAAAATGTTTTACTAATGCATGATTATCAATAATAAAGTTATTTAGTTAATTGTATGTAAACTATTGATCTTTCTTAACGTCATTTAATGTATCATATTATTGAATCCTGAGGATGGTAAGTTTGATTTATTATAATATTATTATTGATAATAGTGAATAAATATATTATCTTAGGTATATATTATTACTATGATGAATTTGAAGATCATATGTTATTTTATGTGTATAATTAAGAAGGAAATTAGTTTAATTCATTTTTAGTAGATTAAAAAAAAATAGTAACATATTATTTACATTTAATTGAGTCATATATATGATATTTGCAATTAGTAATGGAAACATATTATGGTGAGAGAGAGATAAATATTATACATATATAATATATATATTATTTAATAATAATATTATTATTATTTATAATATTATATATAATTATATAATATTTAATAACTTATTATATAATTAATTTTAATTATATATTATTATATTTAATATATATAATAATATAATATATATATATATTAATTATTAATAATTAATTATTATAGATGTTATTACAAATTCAATGCAGTCAGTAATGTATATATTATATATATATAATAATTAATGTATTACCTATTTACATTAATTAGATTTTTTTTTCCAAATTTGATGCCAACAATATAAAGTATTGAATGAAATACAGTGAATTAATAAAAGGAAGTTATAATGGCTATAGTATAATTTTATAGGTAAACTCATTACAATAGTATAATTTACTATTGAGTGTAACTATATTAGTATAATATATATATATATAATCAGCTGTAAATAGATAAGAGAAAAGAATATAAGTCTACTGTTTGTAAATAGCCGAAATATTAATATTTGTTTTCACTCTTTTATCTTATTGTTGTAATATTTAATACTATAGATAGTTACACCATTAAATATATAAATATAGAGGGTGGGCTTCATTGAGGTCTTACATTAATTTTTATTTTTGAGAATATTTATAATTGAGAATATTTATATATGCAGAGTTAGCTAGAAAATAGAACTCATCCAACATTTTGTCCTCTTTAACTCTTTAAGTATATACCCATTTTATAGTAACATTATATATATATATCTAAAAGTAAAATAAAACTTGTAATTAAAAAGACCCATTTAAATAATAATTGATTAATTGTAAATAAAATAAATTATTTACTTATTAAACAATAATATATAATAAATAACATATTAAATTACGAGATGTATCCATCTTAAAAATTAATGTTTTATTATAGATATGTAATTATAATAAAATGAAATAAATAAACGAAATGGACGTGTTTCGATATAGCTTATATCTCACGATAAACACTAATTTTTATGTAAAGAAAACAAATAAAATTATCCCCTACAATATACCATTGATCACTTCGCGTCTTTTATATATATGAGCCAATTAATCTCATGTAAATTAATTCTTACTTCTTACTTTAACACATTAACATTTATTATTTGGAGTATGAACTACTATAATATCACAGTACATATATGTGGTAAATATAAGTAACTATCTTATACCTATATATCACTTTCTGATCCTATCAGCAGGGTATAGCCGTATATAGACACTATATAATAATCATTAAAATTATAAATAAATAATAAAAATAAAATAAGTAATAAAAGTTAGGTGAATTTTAGTAGATCATATAATAAGTGAATAAATGTGAGCCTAGTATATAATATATAATATGCTATAATGATACATTAAGAAAAACATATAATTCAATCTATAGTCAACGTTATGTTAGCTAAGGTGAAGTGTACAGCCCATGATAATTACAATGTGATCATTACGGTGAGAATAAAAAAAAACAATTTTTATATTATTTTAAAAACTCAAATACAAGATAAAATAAAGTATGCGACCATTTATTAAATGGAGAGGAAAGTGCAGCATAAAACAATAAAAAGAATAAAGCTTTTTTTATTTTAGTAAAAATACGATTGAATCAATAGAATTGATCACTGGTCATTACAGATTGTGACTTGCATTAGAGAGTACATGGGTACGGGTGTGGTGGAGGGTAAAGGTAGGTGGATGGTTTGATTTACCTGAATTTAACTTGATTTACTGAGCAACATGTTACAATGGCAGATAGATATATCTTAAATTATTTTTATTTCGATATTATAACGTATTTTGGCGTGAAGAAATCCCGTTATTTAAAGAAACATAAATCCAGGCAATAAACGTTTTTTGTTATGGTTATATACGATACTTAGTAATATAAAGAGCATCCCGATTAAGGTTGAAAAATTTACTACATAGATCAATAATAAAGTAGATAAATCGATTAATAGAATGAGATAAAATTAGAAAGAGTAGAAGGGAAGAGATAAACAAAGAGGAAGAATAATTAAAAAAGAAAAAAATAAAAGAAACTACGAAAGAAAACATATAAGAAATACTATTTATCACGCACAATGAGAACTTATGTAGAAATGAGTAGTAACTCTAAATAACGCATTTACACAACCGATTTTTTAACGTTATAACATTGAAAAGCATAAAAATTTTTTGTCAAGAGCTATTATGTATTGAAAGATCTACAATAAGAGAGAGAAAAAATGAAAAATGTCAAAAAATAATAATATATCAAAAAATAATAAAAAATTTGAAAATAAATTAAAAAAAAATTTAACATTAAAACACAAAATAAAACATTTTATCATTGTCATGAAATTTTAGAAACTTATTTACCCAAAAAAATAAAAAAAAAGTAAAAAAATAAAACATAACAAACAAAACCAATAAGAATCAAATAAAATGTATAGTAATGAAAAAAAAACTAGCCTAAGAGCTATTAGTTTCCCATTGAGTATCAGAATTTTATTTTTTATATAGTAACTTCAAAAATAAGGACCATTTATATATATATATAAAAAAAGAATTAAAGTCAAAAAAAAAAGATGAAAATAAAACGGTCTTTTTGAAACAATAGCAAAGAGATAACAATATAACTCTTAAAAAAAATAAAAAATAAAATAAAAAAGAAGAAAATAAAAAATAAAAAAAGGAAAATAAAAAATACGAATTGGATAACGTAATGAAAGCATTGTGGAGGAGTAACATGGCTCAGGTGTGAGTCCGAAATTGGATCAGACGAAGAAAACGGGAATTGATCACAAATTGTACTTATGGTTTTCTTTTGGAAATTTGGCTTATTCCTGTACAAGGGATGAATGTACAAGAAGAAATAGTAAGAATGTTTAGAAAAAGCAAATTTGTAGAAGGAACAGAGTATACTTACTGATCACCAAACTGTCGCTATGGCTATCTTCTGGAAATTTGATTTCTCTCTTGTACAGGATGAAGTAACCGATGATGTAGACGTTTTTAGAAAAAATACATTTTGGGAAGTTAAAAGAGTACTGATCACACTATCTCTCAACACTCTCTACTTCCACAGTTAAAACTGTACTTATGAACTTTCTTTTTGGAAATTTAACTATTTTTGTAATGTATAATAATTAATATATGTACTCATAATAATCCCATCTACACTAGATAGAGGTAATAATCAATAATAATGGGTATAATAAATGAAATACTATAACCATAATAAGAACCACATCAATTAGTATCTAGATTCACTAATATTAGAGAGATAATGATCAATATTCTAATCCAAAAGTATATAGAAATATTTGACTCAGATAATAAATTGGTGGTTGCCAATTTCTGGGTTACACAAATAATGATAATAATAATAAAATAATAATAATAATAATCAATAAATAATAATATACAATATCAATAATAAATAAACCCAATAATAAAAATGATCGATATTATTCATAACATATTCACAAAATACATACCATTAACAAACTTAATGGAGTGAATAGATCCAACCAGATGCAATATGAATTTGCAATATTTGCGGCTTCTCACGTTCAATATTCTATAGGTTTCGGTGGGCCAGTCACCCGTCTCCTACCTCTGGGGTTGTACGACCATTGAACTTTCGGCAGCAAACGAGGAAACCTTATATGAAGGCGCCGGTATAATATGATACAAAAGTTCATCGCCCTATCCGTAGTGCGACTCACATATACTAAGTATATTTAGCGAGGAGATCATGGGCTACCGGGAAGCATTGCTTTCCAAAAGTTAATAATTGCCGTCGATCGAGGAAGCTTTTACCGCGTCCAACGAACACGCCCTCTGGGGTGTAAATACACGAGCCATTTAACTTCGGCAGCAGCCGAAGGGAAAACCTATTTTTGACAAGATGAGGGATGATTAGAAAAAGTTATTCCACGCCTTCTACCGCTCAAAATAATTCGAAGGATGTTATGAAAAAAAAAGGGGGTTAGCAATGCCAACTTCGGGGCTGAAGTCAACGTGCTCATTAACCTCTGTCTATCCAACGAACATTAGTACATGACCTTTTTATTATGAAGAGTCGTATACTGCGAAAGATTAACAAAGCTATCTTTCTACGTAATATCTACCACATGTTTGGGGGGTTAAGCAATAGTACCTCGTTCTGGTCTATGAGGGTTACGTCAATCCTAAATGGGAGTGTATCTCCAGAATTTTGAGGAGAGATAGCCATGATGAAGTTCACAAAATCTCAATGCCGTAGGCGTGGTGCGGGACTGGGTTGAGCGGATGAGATATTGGTGTGGGTGTGCGATGCGGTGTGTCGATCTCTATCATACTGGGTGACTTATGCATTATGAGAAAACAGTGCGTATACTCTATTATTATGTTCATTAGTATTTAATATATTATATATATTATAATATTATAATATAAATATATTATATATATATATATATATATATATATATATATATATAATATATAATATATATATATATATATATATATATATATATATATATATAATTTATATATATATATATAATATATATATATATGAAGTTTTTAATTATATATTTAATTATATTTATCTAATATATTTATAATATATCGGTATATATTATCATTATATTATTATCCATCTATATAATCTGAGACATTATATTATATATAATTATATATAAACTATGAAGCACATTAAAATTTTCCGGTGGTCCGAAGACCTGAGTAGAACTGACCGGCCAGGGAACCGTCACCGGGAATAAGCCCAGGAGCAGGAAAGCAAGAGAGTGATCGGAACCGTAGTCCGTCCGGTTGAAAAAAATCACAAACGGAGCCGGAGCTGGCAAGCATTGTGGGAGTCAATACGCTGAAATGAGATTAGAGAATATAGTCATAAGTATATAAATATATACTATATACTATATATGTAGTACCAAAAAAATAATAATATAATAATTACTTTTTATATATAATATATATAATATATGTAATATAATATATATTATTATATATATATATAGGATCAAATGATTTTATAACTATGTATATATATATTAATAATGAGTTATATATAATATAATTTTTAATTTATTTTATATTTAAAGTAAGGTTATGGCCTAATAAATAAAGTAGTTACAATGCCGAAAGAGGAGGAAACTAACCGCCGTTATCATAAACTATAACATTGCCGCCGTTATCAAGTGATTACCACATCGTATTGCCCCGTCGGATTAAGAACGTGCTCAGAAGATCCGGGTCGTGACCTTGGAGTAACAATCCAAATCTCGGGTATAATTTCTTTATACGCCTCTTTTAATAATTGTGTTAATGAGGGTAAATAATTTAAACCTTTAAACTAAATTTAATAGTCTAAATAATACTTAATGATTTCGTATGGCTTACCTCTAATATCATATTTAACGTGCATCAGGGAAATAAAGTGATCGCTTGAAGAATTGATTCTATTAAGGAAAAAAAAAATACATATCAGTATTAAATTCTAGATTTATACTTTGTACATGAAAGAAGAATTTATTTTAAAGGGAAGATGGCGTGGAACAGTTAAACCTACACAAACACACACACCTCCATATTCAACTACAGACTGACGCACCTACACTACTCTATACAAAAGACAACACACAAGACACACACACACACACACACACACATATAAGATAATATATATATATATATATATATTATATATATATATTATTATATATATATATATATATTATACTATATTATATATATATAAATTAAATACCTATATATATATATATATATATATATTATATATATATATATATATTGTGCGTGCATGCGTTATGGCGTCCGTTCAGGTTTTGTGCGATTATGACTGTTATGGATAGATCACTGCAATGAGGAAACAGCTGTTTCTCTGCTTAAAGAGAAAAAGTTGAAAGAAAATAAAATTTAAAGTATTTTAACCAAAACATTGGCACATCCATTAAAATAAGGATTCAATATAAGTCACATAAACAATAAAACAAAATTCAGAATATTAAAGCATAACTGAAATCATTAGTATTTTTTTTTTTCTTTCTCTTTTTTTTTTTTTTTTTTAACATCAAAAGTTTTTTATCGCTCACATAATTCTTTTTTGGTTGAGTTTATTTAATGTTTATTACTAAAGCAAACAGACTTTTATTATCCTCTTAAAATGAAAAATGACTGAGTAATATTTGAATATTGTGGAATGCAAACAGAGCTCTGGTATTCTAAGCATCAGATTTTGTAAGTAAATATACTGATCATACATACTTCAAATAAACACACAATACATTCATATATTTTTGGCAGATTTTTTATATAAAGGAAATAATAGTATATATATAGTATATTATATATATTATATATAGAGAGAAGATATTATTTTTTATATATAAATAATATATAATATATTCAATAAATATTCTATTTCTTTAAAGAAAGTATTAATAAAATATATATATATATATATATATTATATATATAATATATATATATATATATATATATATATATATATATATATATATATATATATATATATATATATATATATATATATATATATAATATATATATTATAAAGGCGAAAGAGAGAGAGAGAAGAGAGAAGAGAGAGAGAGGAAGAGAGAGAGAGAGAGAGAGAGAGAGAGAGAGAGAGGAGAAGAAGAGAGAAGGAGAGAGAGAGAGAGAGAGAGAGAGAGAGAGAGAGAGAGAGAGAGAGAGAGAGAGAGAGAGAGAGAGAGAG
>JABUQX010026859.1:35000-52500 GCA_015478945.1 Trachelipus rathkii
AAATAATAAACGGAACTCAGATTTATGATTGCTTATTATATATTTTCTTAATAAATATTATTGATGTACGATTATTAGCTTAGGTAGTAATAGGGCATTAACGGATTAAGTTTATTAACTATAGGTAGCTAGGATTGTTGAAACAAAACTTATTTATTCATATTATTTATTATATATCAAGAAAAGCCAATATTTGTGTCTCTCAATCCCTATTGTCTCTCATTTACCATAACAGAAAAGGTCCCTGTAAAGGAACGAAAACTTTGCCCCGCAAAAAAAAATTAGGTGAATTAACAGCTTTTTCATTTCACTGGTGGCCCGTACAAAATTGCAGAGGACCAATCGCCTGTGGTGAACGAATAAGGAGAAGAAAGAGGACAATAAAGGAATTAATAAAGGTAAAGAACATTCTTTTTGTCAGTTCTGTTTTGGTTGGAAATTTATATATATATATATATATATATATATATTATATATATATATATATATATAAATATATATATAATATATTATATATATATATATATATATATATAATATATATATTTTATATATATATATTATATATATATATATATAATATAATATATATATATTTTTATTATATATATTTTATGTAATATATATATATATATATATATATATATATGTCTGTCTATATTTTTGTTAGTGAAATATTAATAAATATATATAGTATATATATATATATATATATATATATATATATAATATTAATTATAATATATATTATATATATATATATATATAATATATATATATATATATATATAATAGGTAATTTATATATATATATATATATATATATATATATATATATATATAATAATATAGGGTATTGTTTTTTTTTTTGTGACACAATTGAAAATTTTTGTTTTTCTTTATTTTCAATTGAAGGATAAATTTGGTTTTTGGTGAAAATAGTAGGATTTGATAATAAGTTTTGTTAGTTTCTTGTTAAAAAAAAAATTGAAAAAAAAAAAAAAAAAAAAAAAAGGATTTCTGGTCAAATATCGAGGAAGTTTAAAACGAAATTTTTTTTCTTCTTGCTTTTTGAGTATATTTTGTTGGCCGTGATTTTTTTTTCTTTTGTCCAGGGTTACTGACAATTGTAAGGAAGAAGGAGGAAGGACGAATATTTCTCTCTTCTTGGAAATTTTCACGGTCGATTGTAGCAAAGGAAGAGTCCCAGATCATTAAGGAACTTATAAGGAAACATAAGGAGAATTTTTGTATTTTTCTTACTCTGGTTTGGAGAAATAAAGGATTTATATATATATATATATATATATATATATATATATATATATATATATATATATATATATATATATATATATATATATATATATATATATATATATATATATATATATATATATATATATATATATATTTTATTTATATATTATATATATATATATATAAATATATATAGGTATTTTTTTTGTGTTGGTTGTCAATACTCATTTTTTTCCTTTCTTGTTTAGAATGGGAAATTCAGATAAGGAGCAAGGTGATAGAGTTAATATGGAGGAGACCAAGCAGCCAACCGAAGAAGTAAGTGCAATTGGGCACTTGGAAAGATTCCAAGTTGCCATAACAAAAGATGAAAATTTGGATGTTGATCGAATGACAACACTACTAGAAGGAATATTGCAGGCTTTAAAAAATAAGAAAGAACCTATAAACGCAGAGCAGAGTGTTGAGGTAAGGGAGGTTGTTAATGTAGAACAAAAAAGTAACCCTAAGGAAACTGCCACCATGAAAAACAGAGTGAGGATTGAGGATCATGCCTACCAAAAATGGAGGTTGATCCGTGATCAAAGTGTTAGACAAAAGGATATACCAAAGAAGGCACCAAGGTATGAAACAGATGAGGAAAGTAGCTCAGAGAAGGCAACAAGTGACCCATTTGATATGATGAATGAGGACAGCAGCAATAGACCAAAGAGGAAAAATAAGAAAAGGAGAAGGAGGGCAGAAAGAAAATATACTTTCGACGGAAGTTCCACGGCGGAAGAAGAACTAGAAGAAGCTGAGAGTGAATTGGACCAGGGAGGGAAAAAATGGCTCAAGAGATTAGTGGAGTTGGAAGAGTCAGGTGTGGAACATACTAAGGCAGTAAGTAAAATATTTATCGTGTTAGCCGGTGAAATGGTGGAAGTGATGAAGTCATTTAGGAGGAGTAATATAAAGGCTGTAAAACCTTTGAAATATGGGAGGGAAAAAGTTCCAAAAGTTTGAGACATTTATAGAAGTTATGAAAGCGGATATGCCAAGGACAACTGGTAAGATAAGAGTTGTTGGTAGTACGAACTTAGAAATTTTAGAAGGCCGGTATTAAGGACATACTATAGTATCTATAGAGTTAAGGTCAATACACCCACTATCCGTGGCTAGATGAAAGTTGGTGCAAAAGGAAAAGGAAACCGAGCAATAGACCTTGTAAAAAGAGTTTTGAGGTTAGAGGATGCGGAAAAACGACAAAGGTGGGCTGAGTTTGCATTAGGGTTTCAAACCAACTTATGAGGCAGCACTAAAGAGGAAGATAGGGACAAACAAATATTGAAGACAATTTTTGAATTGTTTACCGAAAAAGATGGCAAGAAGATTCAGAAATAAGGATGGGAAACGAGAAAGAAAGCATTAAAGTAAGGTGGAAAGATGTGCTAAACTGGGCACAGGAAGAAGATCAGTTAGACGACCAGGAGGAGGAATCAAAGGATGAGGGTATACCGATATGGGCCACATTAAATGGAGAACCCAACAGAAAAAGTACATACGCAGACAAAGTACGTTTTGGAAGGCCAGTATATCAACAGAACATGAATACAAGGGAATACACCAGGGAGAATAATAAAAGATATGACAATGAGGAAAAAAAGGTGTTACTGGTGCAACAGGGTAGGACACTTTAAAAGAGAGTGTCGAAAATATAACGGGTGGTGCTTAGGATGTGGGAGTAATGAGCACCGAACTGCGGAATGTGGAGCAAGAAGAGGGTTCAGACAACAAGAACAAGGTTACAGAAGACAGGATCAACAGGACATGGGCGGACAAAGGCAGGATGAAAGGAGACCCATTGAAAAGAAATGCTTTCTATGTGATAGTATAGGGCATTGGAGGGATACTTGTCCACTAAGAGAACGATGGGAAATGGGAAGAAATGAAAAAGGAATTGAAACAAGCCCACTTCGGGAAACGAGGTAGCTCCGCCGCCCGGAACGAGCAGGAGCAATCCCAAATAAACACCGTTTAAAATCCAGCCCGGCATTTAAGGGATACAGTATTGGATCCAGAGCAGAGGAGTTTATAAGCCAAGACAACCTCAGGAAATTAAGGAAGCTTACCACAACGGATACCAAGGGAAGAGGAACAAGCGGCATGACATACTACAACTGGATATACCACGCCATAAGTAGACAACCATTGCAGGGTGTAAGCAAGGCATCAATAATTACTCTTTGTTGAAATTTATTATAAAATTAAATAATGGTAGAAATGACAGCCATTGTTGATTCAGGTTCGCAATATTGCATCATAGGTCAGGACCAATTCAAAAGAATCCATGATCCCGAAGTTTCAAAAAGGGTAATGAGGTTACGAGGAGTAGGTGACCCAGGAATGGTTGTAGAATTCCACCAAACAGCAAAATTAAGGATTTCAATTGAGGACATCAATTATGGTTCAGCAGATTTCATTGTGGTTGAAAGGCTAAAAGAAGGTACAATTCTGGGAATGCCATTTTTAGTTCAGAATAAAATTAAAATTGATGGAAGGAATGGTTCTTTCACAAGATGTGGTGAACAAAACACAAAGGAACAGGTCTACTTTTCAGAAAGGTCTGGGAATTTGTGTAAGGACTGTAATATCCTTGCCAGTACATACTACAGAAGAAGTTACAATTACGATAAATGATTGGGTTCCAGTAAAGGCTGTTTGGACTTCAAACCAGATTAAGCCCAGAGAAGGAAGGTACTATGATATGAAACCAGAAGAACTATTGGTCGAAGGAGAAGAAAATAGTCGAAGAGGTTACAATAAACGATTTAAAATACTACCAGGATTGGTAAAATGGAACACAAAGGAAGGTATTATATTAATCAGGAAACTTGTACCAGGACAATTAAGATTTGGAAAAGGAGAAAAAATAGGAATAGCCCATCTAATATTGGATGATATTGGATGAAGAGGCACTCCAGAAATATGACAACAGAGGATATACAATAAACACAATGGTACAAGAAACAGGAAGACAAGGGACCATGAGGAGGAATGGACAAAGGAAAAATTAGAAAAGGAAATTACATTTATGGAAGAACTAAAGCAAGAGCAACGGAGGAAAATCATCGATGTGCTGTATAGACAAAAGGGAGTATTTAGCAAGAGTCACTCAGACGTAACAACAACGTCTATGACACCATATAGGATTCGGTTACACGACTATACCCCCATCTACCAAAGGGCAAGAAGATTTGATCAAAGGACAAACGAAGAAATCGAAAAACAGGTTCAGGAGTTGTGTCTAAAGGATATTGTGGAGCCATGTGCTGCTGAGGAGCTCCCCAGTGGTACCTGTTAGGAAGAAGGATGGGACACTTCGTCTATGCATAGACTATAGGCGCATAAATAAGGTGACAGAAGCAGATAGGTTTCCAATGGCCAACATTACGGAAACAATCTTCTCTTGTCACGGGGTGAAATATTATTCATGTTTGGATCTGGTCAAAGGGTACTATCAGATGAAATTAGAAGAGGATAGTAAGGACTTCACTGCATTTTCTACAGTAAGTGGGCAGTATAGATTAAAAAGGCTCAGTTTCGGGTTAAAAAATGGACCAGCAGCATTCCAGAGGGAGATGCAGAGGATACTAACAGGATTCAGCCGGGACAAGGTAGTAGTATATGTGGATGATGTCCTCCTGATATCAAAGGATTTTAAAGAACACCTACTGCTGATCGAACAGGTCCTACAACGGTTCTCCGAAACCAACGTCAAAATTAAAATCAGCAAGTGCAGCTGGGCTCAAAAGGAAATTAAATTTTTAGGACATATTCTCAGTAGGACTGGAATAAGGAAGCTCCCAGAATTTATGGATCAGGTAGACAAGTTGGAAAGACCAAATAACATAGGAGAACTCAGGCGGTACCTAGGAATGATCAACTTCCAACGTAAGTTCATTAAAAACTGTTCAGGAGTGGCAGCACCCCTTAGTGCTTTGACAGGAGGAAAAAGGAAGGATAAGGTTGAATGGACAGAAGAAAGGATTCAGGCTTTCGAAAGCTTAAAAAGATTAATGAAAGAATCAGTAGAGATGGCATTCCCGGATTTCACAGAAGGTAGTCCAAAATTAGAGCTTTATGTGGATGCCAGTGGATTTGGTATGGGTGCAGGTCTATGTCAGGAACAGGAAAAGGAAAAAAGAGTAATAGCTTATAACTCTCATTCATTCGATGCGTGTGAAAGAAGAACATCTACCATAGAGAGGGAATTGTTGGCTATCAGGTGGGGAATCAAGAGTTTCCGTCCCTTTTGTTATCAGGCGTTTCATTATTATACAACAGACCACCGCCCCCTGGTGGAACCTCCATAAAGAAGTTGGTAAGCAGTAAAAATTTGGGCTCGTGTCTTGGACGATTTAAGCGAATACAGCTTTCAAATCCATTATTACCCGGGAAAGGACAACGTCTTTGCCGACACATGGTCCCGTTGTCAAAGGAAACAGGAGGAAGAAATCAATGTAATAAATCTAGAGGCTCTACCAAGAGGTCTAGAGGTAATAAGGTTGGTACCAGGAGGTGCTGATTCTCTGTTTTTGAGCGCAGGAAGTTTTAAAAGGGGAACAACTACAGAGGAAGGACCACCAAGAATTGAGGAAATTCCTACTAGAGGTCTTGTTAAACAATAGGAAGACGTATGGGTTGGATAAACAACCCAAATCACTGAGGTATTTAAAAACCATTGGTATTTCAGGAAGGGAACCAATCCCAGAGGTATTACTGGCAGCTAGCGATGAGTTTAACATTGAAACTTGGTTGTTTTTAGCTCTAGGCCACCGTTTTGTATATCTGTGTCCCAAAATCAAGGAACGAGAAGATCTAAAAAAACATCCACATTCAGGATAGGAGGACACTCATTTCAATCCATTAAGAGATAATGGCACGTTCCAGGTAAATAAGGATGATACGATAGTAGACGAATTGGCAATCGAAGAACAAGAGGTACCATCTGAGGAAGAAAATGAAAAATACATGGACAGTGAAGAAAGTGAGGCAGAAAACCTATTAGAACACCCACCAGAAGAAGGGCTAGGGGTAAACCTACTAATGAAGGTAAGGGGACATCGGTCTCGGTTAGGTTGCAACCACAAGATATCAGGAGTTGCATGGCAAGACATTTCCATTGGTGAAACATCTAGGTGTGCCTTTTTAGACACAGGATCTGTTATTAGCTTGGTCCAGGAAACTGTTATCAAGGAGTTAGAACCATTTGGACACATTTTAAGGAAATGGAGCGTGGACATCACATTGAACGGGATCACTACCAGAATTGTCGAATGCACAACAGCAGTAGCTATCAGGATAGACACACGCTACAGGAAAACAATATTACCATTGGTAGTTGTTAAGGATGGGGTTATTTCGCGATATTTTTCTTCTGGGAATGAAAGTACCATGGGGGAAGCAGAGGCGATTCCTGACTTCGGAGAAGGCAATCATCGCACATGGGTAATGACTGAGGATCAAGGTTAGTGATTGGTTTTCTTGTTTAATGTATATAATGTAATAGTGTGTGATAACAATAGGATTGACAATATCATAACATTGAACGAGATAATTGCATTACAGGAAAGATCCAAGGTGATAAAGGAATTAAAGAAGAAGGTTAGGAATAAAAAACAAATTCTCAAAACTGATGTGTTACTAAAGGAATTTCATAGATATAAGGAGGATCTATTAATGAACAATGCTATACTAGTTAAAAGGATGAAGAACGGCAAGTTGTGTGCAGTAATAGGATTTAAACAGATGGTCAGCATTTGTGTAGTAATACACCGAAACATGGCACACATAGGACAAGGAAAACTAACAGACTTGATGGCAAGGTACGTATGACACCCAAAAGGTCATACTGTAATCCAGGAGGTATGCAGGACATGTCCCATTTGTCAGCTAAACAAGGTAGATCACAAGGTAATATTCCCACCAATTTGGAAAATCCAAGTTGCTAATCCTTTCGAGCTAGTGGCAATCGATGTAATGGCTATGCCGAAGACAAGGAGAGGAAATGTTGCTTGTCTAGTGGCTGTGGACCACTGCAGCAAATGGGTCATAGTCAGACCTCTAAAGGACAAGTCAGCTAGAAGTGTCACAGGGGCATTCGAAGATCAAATGTTGCCAACATTTTTGAGGCCCCCATACAAGGTTTTAACAGATAACGGGGTGGAATTCAAAAGTAACAGGTTTAGGGACATGCTTAAAAGGTATAACATAGATCAATATATTTAGCAGTCCTTACAAGCCATCTTCGAATGGGGCAGTAGAGCGTACGAACCGTACGTTTGCAGAGTTCCTGAAGAACATAGTGACAAAGGACCAGGAGTGGGATGACTGCTTACCCAGGGTGGTTATAATATATAACAACACAAAACACTCAGAACTTGGAATAACACCAGCCGAGAAACTACTAACTCAAACACATAAGGAGGGAAAGGTATTGCCGATCTCTATGGAGGAGCAAAGCAAATGGAAGGAGGGACACCCGAACTGGCTCCCCTATGCAGTAGGAGTTAAGGTCAAAAGGAAGATTATTTCGGCAGATCGGTCCTTGGAGAAAAAAATTAGGTGAAAGATACGAAGCGCATTTACGGTTGTTCAAGTCATTGCTTGAGGAATACATATGATGGTTTGAGGGTCAGGCAGAACTGATGAGAGTGCCCATTACGCACCACTTAAAAGTATGGGCAGAACCACCAGATTACCTCAGGCAGTATTTCGAGAATGAAAAAAGTGAAGTCCATCCACACAATGAATATAGGGTGAAATAACAACAGAGGATGAAATAGAGGAGGCACCAGCAGGTATCATGTATAGTGCACTCCCCAATAGGGTCAAAAAGAAAAAAAAGGGTAGGACAGAAACTAAGGAAACATGGGACCTTCTACAATTAGCCATAGGTAAACCAAGCCATAAAAGAGATACAGGAATTCAAACGGAGTATTTAGGAGAGGATAAGGAAACACAAACAGAGGCAGATCCTATGCCATCTCCTATAGACACCAGTGATCTCTTGGATTGGGTAGATTCAGCACCAGAAGATGCAAATTCAAGTGAGGAATTTGACTTACAGAAGTTTGAAAGAGAGTTAAGGTTCCCTAATAACAGTTACACCATAGGCATAACCATTTCAGACGCTACTGACGAAGAGGAAGAGGAGGTTCCAGGAAGTATAAACTTGGTACATGATGAAGATATACAGGTAGATAATCATGTTATAGGTAATTTAAATATCCCTTTTTATAATTCCAGGTCCATTCATGAGGAATTGAGAGAAGTTGGTGAGGATCCTGAACAAATGATGTCAACTAATGGATCAGAAGGACAGGGAGGAACCCAACAAGGATCGGAGATTGGGCATCGGCCAATGACACGGTCAAAAGCGTCGGCTCCAGATCTTCCGAATGTGCAGAAAAGGGTATTAGAGTACGAAAGGAGGGCTGAGGAGAGAAGGGCATCTAGTGGAAACTAGGTAAGATCGCTACTCTTGTTTATATTACTATTGATTTTTTTTAATTGTTTATTGATTAATCGATTAATCGATTCTTTAAAGATTGGGTTTCCAATCTTGAAGGGGTGAGTAGTGTCACGAGTCTGATGATCGTGTCAATCTATTAATCAACCTTCAATTTTTCACGAGGAAGCAAGAAACTATGTCCAGGCTGGAAAGGAAACTCATTGATTTTCTAAAAGGGTTCAAGTGAACAGTCGAATTGAATACAGGCTTAAAAAGAAAAGGCTAATTTTTAAGGATTTATTTACTAAATTGTGATTGTCAGCTTTCTAAGGATTTATTTACTAAATTGTGATTTTATTGTGATAAGGATTTATTTACTAACTTAATATTTTGATTTTATAAGAAGCAAATTCTCCCAAAAATTGGTATGTATAATTAAATATAGAGTGATATTTACGATAGGTTAAAATCTAAAAGTAGGAATAAGATTTATGGCGTGCTGTTTCAATTTAACGAAATAATGCTTAAGTTTTATTAAAATATAGCAGTGTTAAGCGTAAATTGTCTAGAATTAGATAAATATAAAGTAGTTATTAAAATAACAAAATCTAAAAATACGTTTTTTGGTTAGTATATGAAAATACTTATAAATAAGGAGAATTTAAAATTTATTATTTGAATAATTATTATTATTATTATTATTATTATTATTATTATTATTATTATTATTATTATTATTATTATTATTATTATTATTATTATATATTATTATATTATTATTATTATTATTATTATTATTATTATTAATTATTAATAGCTTTTATTTATTATTATTATTAATTATTATTATTATTATTATTATTATTATTATTATTATTATTATTATTATTATTATTATTAATTCCGATGGCGTGAATAGTTATTGGCGTCATTTAGTTATTTATTTAGTACTATTAGTGGAGGCAATAATTAATAGTTGGTCATTTTATGATTTCAGGGAGTCGAGCTTAGGACCCAGCTTAAGATTGGATCTAGAGACGAAGTCAAGTCCGAAAAAGGCCGAGTCCAGAGGTTACAAGTACATATTAAGGCCAAGGCTATAACTAATTGCCAACTACGGTTACGACCAAGGTTAGAGGCCAGGGTTGACCTTAATTCAGTCACTGGGACTAAAACCGAGTTGTGGAGCATTACTAAACTCGAAACAACATACAGGTTACGTCTCGTATTTAACCAGGCTGATTCATATACCTAGGATTTACCGAAGGATTTGACCCGATCAACCAGTATACTAAAGTCACGGTTAGAGGATCAAACGACGCAGTGCAAAAAGGGAGTAAAAGGCATCTTCCGAAAGGTTACTGTCGGAACAACGACGGTTAAAGGAAGTATTACTCCAATACAGTTGTAATTAAATTAAAATTGTAAATAATAAACGGACCCAGATTTATGATTGTTCATTATATATTTTCTTAATAAATATTATTGATATACGATAATTAGCTTAGGTAGTAATAGGGCATTAACGGATTAAGTTTATTAACCAATAGGGATTGAGAGACACAAATATTGGCTTTTTCTGATATATAATAAATATATCGTGAATAAATAAGTTTTGTTCAACAATCCTAGCTATTGGTTAATAAACTTAATCCGTTAATGCCCTATTACTACCTAAGCTAATTATCGTATATCAATAATATTTATTAAGAAAATATATAATGAGCAATCATAAATCTGGGTCCGTTTATTATTTACAATTTTAATTTATTTACAACTGTATTGGAGTAATACTTCCTTCAACCGTCGTTGTTCCGACAGTAACCTTTGGGAATATGCCTTTTACTCCCTTTTTGCACTGCGTCGTTTGATCCTCTAACCGTGACTTTAGTATACTGGTTGATCGGGTCAAATCCTTCGGTAAATCCTAGGTATATGAATCAGCCTGGTTAAATACGAGACGTAACCTGTATGTTGTTTCGAGTTTAGTAATGCTCCACAACTCGGTTTTAGTCCCAGTGACTGAATTAAGGTCAACCCTGGCCTCTAACCTTGGTCGTAACCGTAGTTGGCAATTAGTTATAGCCTTGGCCTTAATATGTACTTGTAACCTCTGGGCTCGGCCTTTTTCGGACTTGACTTCGTCTTTAGATCCAATCTTAAGCTGGGTCCTAAGCTCGACTCCCTGAAATCATAAAATGACCAACTATTAATTATTGCCTCCACTAATAGTACTAAATAAATAACTAAATGACGCCAATAACTATTCACGCCATCGGAATTAATAATCATTATAATAATAATAATAATAATAATAATAATAATAATAATAATAATAATAATAATAATAATAATAATAATAATAATAATAATAATAATAATAATAATAATAATAATAATAATAATAATAATAATAATAATAATTAAAAATAATAATAATAATAATAATAATAATAATAATAATAATAATAATAATAATAATAATAATAATAATAATAATAATAATAATAATAATAATAATAACTATCGCTACTACTAAATAACTATGTACATTTCTAACAATGTCAAATAATTTATACGTATCTAATTCTCAACAATTTACGCTTAACACTGCTAAATTTTAATTAAACTTAAACGTTATTTCGTTAAATTGAAACAGCGCGCCATAAATCTTATTCCTACTTTTAGATTTTAACCTATCGTAAATATCACTCTATATTTAATTATACATACCAATTTTTGTGAGAATTTGCTTCTTATAAACCTGGCAATCACAATTTAGTAAATAAATCCTTAGAAAGCTGACAATCACAATTTAGTAAATAAATCCTTAAAAATTAGCCTTTTCTTTTTAAGCCTTAAAATTAGCTTTTCTTTTTAGCCTGTGATTCAATTCGGACTGTTCATTGAACCCCTTTTAGAAAATCAATGAGTTTCCTTTCCAGCCTGGACATAGTTTTCTGCTTCGTAAAAATTGGAAGGTTGATTAAATAGATGACACGAGTCATCAGACTCGTGACACTACTCACCCCTTCAAGATTGGAAAGCCAATCTTTATAGAAGGGAAAATATCCCATAATCAATAAACAATTAAAAAAAATCAATAGTAATATAAACAAGAGTAGCGATCTTACCTAGTTTCCACTAGATGCCCTTCTCGTTCACTCAGCCTCCTTCGTCGTACTCTAATACCCTTGTTTCTTGGCACATTCGGAAGATCTGGAGGCCGACCGCGTTTTGAGCCGTGTCATTGGGCTGTGATGCCCCAAGTCTCTCCGATCCTTGGTTGGGTTCGCTCCCTGTCCTTGATGCTGATCGCATCTATTGACAATCATTTGGTTGTCAGTGGATCCTCACCAACTTCTCTCAATTCCTCATGAATGGACCTGGAATTAAAAAAGGGATATTTAAATTACCTGTAGCATGATTATCTACCTGTATATCTTCATCATGTACCAAGTGTATACTTCCTGCAACCTCCTCTTCCTCTCCGTCAGTAGCGTCCGAAATGGTTGTGCCTATGGTGTAAGTTATTAGGGAACCTTAACTCTCTTTCAAACTTCTGTAAGTCGAATTCGTCATCTGATTTTTCATCTTCTGGTGCTGAATCTACCCAATCCAAGAGATCACTGGTGTCTATAGGAGATGGCATAGGATCTGCCTCTGTTTGTGTTTCCTTATCCTCTCCTAAATACTCCGTTTGAATTCCTGTATCTCTTTTATGGCTTGGTTTACCTATGGCCAATTGTAGAAGGTCCCATGTTTCCTTAATTTCTGTCCTACCCTTTTTTGTCTTTTTGACCCTATTGGGGAGTGCACTATACATGATACCTGCTGGTGCCTCCTCTATTTCATCCTCTGTTGTTATTTCAACCCTATATTCATTGTGTGGATGGACTTCACTTTTTTCATTCTCGAAATACTGCCTGAGGTAATCTGGTGGGTCTGCCCATACTTTTAAGTGTGCGTAATGGACTCTCATAGTTTTGCCTTGACCCTCAACATCATATGTCATTCCTCCAGCAATGACTTTGACAACCGTAAATGGCCCTTCGTATCTTTCACCTAGTTTTTTCTCTAAGGACCGATCTGCCGAAATAATCTTCCTTTTGACCTTAACTCCTACTGCATAGGGGAGCCAGTTCGGGTGTCCCTCCTTCCATTTGCTTTGCTCCTCCATAGAGATCGGCAATACCTTTCCCTCCTTATGTGTTTGAGTTAGTAGTTTTTCGGCTGGTGTTATTCCAAGTTCTGAGTGTTTTGTGTTGTTATATATTATAACCACCCTGGGTAAGCAGTCATCCCACTCCTGGTCCTTTGTCACTATGTTCTTCAGGAACTCTGCAAACGTACGGTTCGTACGCTCTACTGCCCCATTCGAAGATGGCTTGTAAGGACTGCTAAATATATGATCTATGTTATACCTTTTGAGCATGTCCCTAAACCTGTTACTTTTGAATTCCACCCCGTTATCTGTTAAAACCTTGTATGGGGGCCTCAAAAATGTTGGCAACATTTGATCTTCGAATGCCCCTGTGACACTTCTAGCTGACTTGTCCTTTAGTGGTCTGACTGAGACCCATTTGCTGCAGTGGTCCACAGCCACTAGACAAGCAACATTTCCTCTCCTTGTCTTCGGCATAGCCATTACATCGATTGCCACTAGCTCGAAAGGATTAGCAACTTGGATTTTCCAAATTGGTGGGAATATTACCTTGTGATCTACCTTGTTTAGCTGACAAATGGGACATGTCCTGCATACCTCCTGGATTACAGTATGACCTTTTGGGTGTCATACGTACCTTGCCATCAAGTCTGTTAGTTTTCCTTGTCCTATGTGTGCCATGTTTCGGTGTATTACTACACAAATGCTGACCATCTGTTTAAATCCTATTGCTGCACACAACTTGTCGTTCTTCATCCTTTTAACTAGTATATCATTGTTCATTAATAGATCCTCCTTATATCTATGAAATTCCTTTAGAAACACATCAGTTTTAAGAATTTGTTTTTTATTCCTAACCTTCTTCTTTAATTCCTTTATCACCTTGGATCTTTCCTGTAATGCAATTATCTCGTTCAATGTTATGATATTGTCAATCCTATTGTTATCACACACTATTACATTATATACATTAACAAGAAAACAATCACTAACCTGATCCTCATCATCCCCATGTGCGATGATGCCTTCTCCGAAGTCCAGAATCGCCTCTGCTTCCACCAAGTAATTCATTCCCAGAAGAAAACATGCCGGAATGAACCCATCCTTAACAACTACCAATGGTAATATTGTTTTCCTGTAGCGTGTGTCTATCCTGATAGCTACTGCTGTTGTGCATTCGACAATTTTGGTGGTGATCCCGTTTAATGTGATGTCCACGCTCCATTTCCTTAAAATGTGTCCAAATGGTTCTAACTCCTTGATAACAGTTTCCTGGACCAAGCTAATGACAGATCCTGTGTCTAAAAAGGCACACCTAGATGTTTCACCAATGGAAATGTCTTGCCATGCAACTCCTGATATCTTGTGGTTGCACCCTAACCGAGACAGATGTCCCCTTTCCTTCATTAATAGGTTTACCCCTAGTCCCTCTTCTGGTGGGTGTTCTAATAAGTTTTCTGCCTCACTTTCTTCACTGTCCATGTATTTTTCATTTTCTTTCTCAGATGGTACCTCTTGTTCTTCGATTGCCAATTCGTCTACTATCGTATCATCCTTATTTACCTGGAACGTGCCATTATCTCTTAATGGATTGAAATGAGTTCCTCCTAATACCTGAATGTGGATGTTTTTTAGATCTTCTCGTTTCCTTGCTTTGGGTCCCATATATACAACTGAGCAACAAGTCCCATGATGCAGCCAAGTCTTCAAGTTAAACTCATCGCTAGCTGCCAGTAATACCTCTGGGATTGGTTCCCTTCCTGAAATGCTAATGGTTTTCAGATACTTCAGTGATTTGGGTTGTTTATCCAACCCATACGTCTTCCTATTGTTTAACAAGACCTCTAGTAGGAATTTCCTCAATTCTTGGTGGTCCTTCCTCTGTAGTTGTTCCCTTTTTAAAATTTCCTGCAAGCTCAAAAACAGGGAATCAGCACCTCCTGGTACCACCCTTATTACCTCTAGACCTCTTGGTAGAGCCTCTAGGTTTATTACATTGATTTCTTCCTCCTGTTTCCTTTGACAACGGGACCATGTGTCGGCAAAGACGTTGTCCTTTTCCGGGTAATAATGGATTTGAAAGCTGCACTCGCTTAAAGCGTCCAAGACACGAGCCAATTTACTGTCTACCAACTTCATTGTATGGAGGTCCACCAGCGGGCGGTGGTCTGTGTATAATATGAACTCCTGACCTAACAAAAATGGACGGAAACTCTTGATTCCCCACCTGATAGCCAACAATTCCCTCTCTATGGTAGATGTTCTTCTTTCACATGCATCGAATGAATGAGAGTTATAAGCTATTACTCTTTTTTCCCTTTCCTGTTCCTGACATAGACCTGCACCCACACCAAATCCACTGGCATCTACATAAAGCTCTAATTTTGGACTACATTCTGTGAAATCCGGGAATGCCAACTCTACTGATTCTTTCATTAATCTTTTTAAGCTTTCGAAAGCCTGAATCCTTTCTTCTGTCCATTCAACCTTATCCTTCCTTTTTCCTCCTGTCAAAGCACTAAGGGGTGCTGCCACTCCTGAACAGTTTTTAATGAACTTGCGTTGGAAGTTGATCATTCCTAGGTACCGCCTGAGTTCTCCTATGTTATTTGGTCTTTCCAACTTGTCTACCTGATCCATAAATTCTGGGAGCTTCCTTATTCCAGTCCTACTGAGAATATGTCCTAAAAATTTAATTTCCTTTTGAGCCCAGCTGCACTTGCTGATTTTAATTTTGACGTTGGTTTCGGAGAACTGTTTTAGAACCTGTTCGATCAGCAGTAGATGTTCTTTAAAATCCTTTGATATCAGGAGGACATCATCCACATATACTACTACCTTGTCCCGGCTTAATCCTGTTAATATCCTCTGCATCTCCCTCTGGAATGCTGCTGGTCCATTTTTTAACCCGAAACTGAGCCTTTTGAATCTATACTGCCCACTTACTGTAGAAAATGCAGTGAAGTCCTTACTATCCTCTTCTAATTGCATCTGATAGTACCCTTTGACTAAATCCAAACAGGAGTAATATTTCATCCCATGACACGCGAAGATTGTTTCGGTAATATTGGCCATTGGAAACCTATCTGCTTCTGTTACCTTATTTATGCGCCTATAGTCTATGCATAGACGAAGTGTCCCATCCTTCTTCCTAACAGGTACCACTGGGGAGCTCCATTCAGCAGCACATGGCTCCACAATATCCTTTAGACACAACTCCTGAACCTGTTTTTCGATTTCTTCGTTTGTCCTTTGATCAAATCTTCTTGCCCTTTGGTAGATGGGGGTATAGTCGTGTAACCGAATCCTATATGGTGTCATAGACGTTGTAGTTACGTCTGAGTCACTCTTGCTGAATACTTCCTTTTGCCTATATAATACTTCTATTATTTCCTTTTGCTGTTCTTGTGTTAATTCTTCCATGAATGTAATTTCCTTTTCTAATTTTTCCTTTGTCCATTCTTCCTCAATGGTCCCTTGTCTTCCTGTTTCTTGTATCATTGTGTTAACTGTATATCCTCTGTTGTCATATTTCTGGAGGTCCTCTTCGTCTACTACTAGATGAGCTATTCCTATTTTTTCTCCTTTTCCAAATCTTAATTGTCCTGGTACAAGTTTCCTGATTAATATAATACCTTCTTTTGTATTCCATTTTACCAATCCTGGTAGTATTTTAAATCGTTTATTGTAACCTCTTCGACTATTTTCTTCTCCTTCGACCAATAGTTCTTCTGGTTTCATATCATAGTTACTTCCTTCTCTGGGCTTAATCTGGTTTGAAGTCCAAACAGCCTTCTGGAACCCAATCATTTATCGTAATTTTAACTTCTTCTGCAGTATGTACTGGCAAAGATATTACCGTTCTTACACAATTCCCAGACCTTTCTGAAAAGTAGACCTGTTCCCTTGTATTTTGTTCACCATATCTTGTGAAAGAACCATTACTGACATCAATTTTAATTTTGTTTTGAATTAAAAAAGGCAAACCTAGAATTGTACCTTCTTTTAGTCTTTCAACCACAATGAAATCTTCTGAACCATAATTAATGACCCCAATTGAAATCCTTAATTTTGCTGTTTAGTGGGATTCTACAACCATTCCTGGGTCACCTACTCCTCGTAACCTCATTACCCTTTTTGAAACTTCGGGATCATGGATTCTTTTGAATTGGTCCTGACCTATGATGCAATATTGCGAACCTGAATCAACAATAGCTGTCATTTCTCCATTATTTAATTTTATAATAAATTTCAACAAAGGAGTAATATTGATGCCTTGCTTACCTTCAATGGTTGTCTTACTTATGGCGTGGTATATGCCAGTTGTAGTATTCACTGCGCCTGTTTCTCTTCCTTTGGGTATCCGTTGTGGTAAGGCATCCTTAATTTCCTGAGGTTTCCTGCTTATAAACTCCTCTGCCTCTGGATCCAATACTGTATCGCCTTAAATAGCCGGGCTGGATTTTAAACGGTGGTTTATTTGGGGATTTTGCTCCTGCTCGTTCCCGGGGTCGGCGGAGCTACCTCGTTTCCCGAAGTGGCTTGTTTCAATTCCTTTTTCATTTCTTCCCATTTCCCAT